>CM040190.1:5559935-5562435 GCA_022606455.1 Callitettix versicolor
CACACACACACACACACACACACACACACACACACACACACACACACACACACACACACACACACACACACACACACACACACGGTTACTCCAAGGTCATGGGCCAGGGTCTTACCGTAATAGCTACTGCAATAGCTCATATTCCAATGGAATTTGCTAATACAAAGAAGTACCCTGTTTAGAAGTAAAACGGAAAATCCAAAATTATTTTACTTTTTTGTTTTTCCGATTTCCTCCGGTACCGTAAATTTGTTGTATTTACCAATTTTTAGATTTATAGGCTACGACCAAAATGTTATAAACTGACTTTCGGAAATTTGGTCAAATTTACAATATTTTTTAAAAATAATTACTAGAATATTCGTACAGTATTTTGCACGATTTGTTCGCGATATTTTCTTCGAAATTGGTTCAGTCTGGTTGCGCACAGATATTCGACCATGCGTGAGCCGGAAGTAGCAAGGGCACTAGGCGGAAATAACCGAGTTTCGCAGAAAATGAAGTATAATTGGATGTAAGGGTGAAACTCGCCACCCTAGAAAAATCAATCCTCCCGAGTCCGTTGATCACTCGGCCGAACCTCCTAGATTAAAGGTCTGAGCAATACTGCACCACTCCGTCATTAGGCCTTTACTAGAACCAAAGCGCCTGGGGTGGGGGGGGAGATGTGACTGGTTTGGTTTACCTGGCCCATTTCCGGATCTAAATTACAGTAATACCTGTCTCAATGACGTGATGGAAGCCAAAAATTTCCCAACTACTGTGTAAGAAAGCTCAACATCACTTGAAATTAGTGTAAGGAAAAAACCATAGGTTATGCGTAAAATAAAATACTTTGAGTTAAACAATCAACACGCAACTGTCTCGCTGATGTGATGGAAGTGAATTTCCAAAAGTAGTTTTCCTTTATTTTAATCCATTTTAAAAATTCTGAATTCACTATAATAATCAGCATTAAAACCTTCAAATACTAACATTTTAAACTTACAAATCACACTGAAAACACAGCACTAAAATTACTCCGACCGTTGCCAAATTAAATTTCTTAAGTTGCGCGAATTTTGACAAATTCAAAATGCTAATTTATGTAGTTTTTAACTCTAATTTGATGGGGAAATCTGATTTTCAAAAAAAAATGTTTAAAACAAAAATATACGTTTTTCAAATGGTTTGAAAAGGCCGCCATTTTGAAACTGTTAAAACGAATTTTTCTGGTTAACTAACTTGGATAACCTATTTCCAAAATCGATTTTTGTGCCAAGTTTGAATCAAATCGGATTAAATTGTGAACGTGGATTTATTAACACACACAAACACATACACACACACACACACACACACACACACACACACACACACACACACACACACACACACACACACACACACACACACACACACACACACACACACACACACACACACACACACACACACACACACACACACACACACACACACACACACACACACACACACACACACACACACACACACACACACACACACACACACACACACACACACACACACACACACATACATACACACATACATACACATATACATACATACACACACATACACACATACACACATACATACATACATACATACATACATACATACATACATACATACATACATACATACATACATACATACATACATACATACATACATACATACATACATACATACATACATACATACATACATACATACATACACACATACACACATACACACACACACACACACACACACACACACACACACACACACACACACACACACACACACACACACACACACACACACACACACACACACACACACACACACACACACACACACACAAACACTGAAAATGTACACACACACATGCGCCACATACACACATACACACACATACATTACACACACACACACACACACACACACACACACACATACATACAATACACACACATACATACACATCATTATTACACACACACACATACACACACACACATTATTATATATACACATTCATTAGTTAGTATATATTATTACACACACATGCACACACACACACACACACATTAATATTACACATATGTAGAGTCAGAATCAGTGCTCATTTCGAATTTTTGGGTGGGGGTCTTAACATGATGACTGCTACAATAGGAATTGAATGTACACTTACATTCATGTCGATAATTTTTGTACACTTATTTTTTCAGGACAGTACTTTAAAATGACTGTTGGTACTGCACCAATGACTGCTGGTTATAAGTGGTTTAACTGCTTAACAACAATTAACTGACATTAACTTTATAACAAATAATTTATATATTATTATTTGCGTATAGACCCTGTTGGATCACGCAAAGCACTCCGACTCATGTCTTGTTCCTTCTAATCCTCCACACCTCCCTCATCCTGTCCCCATGGATCCTCCTCCGCTCCTCGGTCCATTTTACCCCTGCTCTCTTTAGGATTTCATTTTTTGTGA
>CM040190.1:5574935-5579935 GCA_022606455.1 Callitettix versicolor
ACACACACACACACACACACACACACACACACACACACACACACACACACACACACACACACACACACACACACACACACACACACACACACACACACACACACACACACACACACACACACACACACACACACACACACACACACACACACACACACACACACACACACACACAAACACACACACACAAACACATATACACCACACACACACACACACACACACACACACACACACACACACACACACACACACACACACACACACACACACACACACACACACACACACACACACACACACACATACCCTCACGGTGCCCGAGTCTAACACTACACTTACGACTTTAACACTTTACACTCACACTTACATTTAGGGTGACGATAATAGCCTCAATGTATGTTTCGCCTTAAAATAACACGCACACACACACACACACACACACACATACATATATATATATATATATATATATATATATATATATATATATATATATACCCCGCAGTGGTGCAGACTAGCTGCACCTATTGAGAGGATTTAGACGCCCCTCGCAGTATCCGAGTCTAATACGCACTTACACTTACAACACTACACTTACGACTTTAACACTTTACACTCACACTTACATTTAGGGAGGCGATAATAGCCTCAATGTGCTTTTCGTCTTAAAATAACAAAAAAACAGCATTTCGAACTTAATTTTTTTTTTAATTAACAAAATATAACCCGACAGCGGTCGTGGTTCGTGTTCGAATTTTCAATGTAACGTGAACGTTTAATAGCTAATACATGCAGAACGTGATTGTACTAACACAAACAAACAAATACACAAGCATATATATATAATTTTATGACTTCTGAAAAGTGAATAATATGTGTTGCTCTAAAGGTCTTAGCATAATGGCTGAGCACCTCGGTGGCCTAGTTGATAGCGTACTGGGCTTTCACCCCGAGGACATCATGTCATCAACGTCAGGAGACTCGGTGATCGATGTGGTAAAGCACCGGTCAGTCTGCTGCGTCTCTGTACTGCGCACTTTAATGTTCTTAGTTCTAGCCGCAGTTACTCCAGTTGATTTTCCCCTACCGTTAACACTGATCACTGATCCCTAGTCCTCATTAGTCTAACTGGCATAAAGTATGGAGGCTATGGTAAGTAAAAAAAAACTCATCAGTCATCATCTGGATCACTCTCATATCATTATCGTCGTCATTGTAATAATCTTCCATTATTGTTATTATTATTATAATTTTCATAATAATAACAATAATAATAATAATAATAATAAGCCGCCTCGGTGGCCTAGTTGATAGCGTACTGGGCTTTCACCCCGAGGACCCGGGTTCGATTCCCGGCCAGGGCTTGGCATTTTTATACGCTATAAATCATCCCATCGTCTGCATTAGCCCAAGTGTGTACAATAGTCGGACGTTAAATACAAAAAAAAAATTTCCAATGGAGATGGGGAATCGGTAATCGATGTGGCTAAACCATCGGTCAGCTGCTGCGTCTCTGAACTGCGCACCTTAAGGTTCTTAGTTCTAGCCGCAGTTACTCCCGTTGCTTTTCCCCTACCGTTAACGCTGATCCCTCGTCCTCATTAGTCTAACTGGCATAAAGGATGGACGTTAAGCAAAAAAAAATCCTATGGAGATTCACCTATAAACTGTAGAAAATTCGACATACACTTAAAGAGAGAAAAGCTTTTGGAACACGTTAAATATAACGTTTAATGAATTATCGATATTGAGATGCTCATTTTACGGTTTCGGATTTGTGCCCAATGAAAATCTGTAAAATCTGTCGTTGGGCGATATATCAACTTACTGTTCAAACGCTAGCAGTTCGTTACAAGCAGAGCTGAGCACTCGTGAAAACATTTGAGCCCTTTGTGTATTTCCGCTGATTCTAAAAAAACAACTATAAAACTCCGCAATAAAATACAATCGTTCGCCTTAAGTAGTGTTTTTATAGTAATGAAACTGACGTGGATTTTACTTCTGAAGCGAGAAGGGGAGCGTTCATTGTAAGCTTGCTTTTATTGTCTGGTAACGCTGTTCCTTGCTTAGTACTAATGAATATTTAACAGAATAAAGTATCCACTGTAAAACAGTGTTGAGTGGATTTGTTTATCTTTAATGGCTTTTCCAAAGGTTCTGTTCAAAAGCAGCCGACATCTTCGGCTAACTGGACACGTTCCTGAACTCGCTTTGAATCGAGCGAATATAAATCGCGATAGGCAGCTGTTTTGCTAGCTGAACCTATTGGGAGGATTTAGACGTCCCTCGCGGTACAGAGTCTAACACACACTTACAACACTACACTTACGACTTTAACACTTTACACTCACACTTACATTTAGGATGACGGTAATAGCCTCAATGTACGTTTCGCCTTAAAATAACACACACACACACACACACACACACACACACACACACACACACACACACACACACACACACACACACACACACACACACACACACACACACACACACACACACACACACACACACACACACACATATATATATATATATCCCGCAGGGGTGCAGACTAGCTGTACCTATTGAGAGGATTTAGACGTCCCTCGCGGTACCCGATTCTAATACACACTTACACTTACAACACTACACTTACTCCTTTAACACTTTATACACACTTACATTTAAGGTGACGATAATAACCTCAGTGTGCTTTTCGCCTTAAAATAACACACACACACACACACACACACACATATATATATATATATATATATCCCGCAGGGGTGGAGACTAGCTGTACCTATTGAGAGGATTTAGACGTCCCTCGCGGTACCCGAGTCTACACACACTTACAACACTACACTTACGATTGTAACATTTTACACACACTTACATTTAAGTTGACGATAATAACCTCAATGTGCTTTTCGCCTTAAAATAACACACACACACACACACACACACACACACATATATATATATATATATATATATATATATATATATATATATCCCGCAGGGGTGCAGACTAGCTGTACCTATAGAGATGATTTAGACGTAACTCGCGGTACCCGAGTCTAACACACACTTACACTTACAACACTACACTTACGACGTAAACACTTTACACACACACACTTACATTTAAGGGGACGATAATAGCCTCAATGTGATTTTCGCCTATATATATAGGCGAATGCTTTTCGCTATAGACTAGCTGCACCTATTGAGAGCTTGCTTCCGAGCTTGCTTGTTCCGTTGCAGGCTAGAAACAGACTCGGCTTGTCTCCTCTGTCTTCCAGCAATGGAGGAAGATGCGGAGCATGTGTTTTTCCGGTGTCGGAGATTCGACGAGGACAAGATGAAGCTGCAAACATATCTGCGAGGCAGCATTGCACCGGTAAGTCTGGTTGCGACAATGATGGCTTCAGTGGCCAACTGGAGGGCCATTGCGGGATACGCTGCAGTCGTCATGAAGAGGTTGAGGACCGAGAAAGGAGAGCCAACGCTGTAGACGCGTAGGCGGACAGCTAGTCCATGGTTTTTTTAGTGGGTAGAAATAACTTAACTTGAGTTTGAACTTAACTTGAGTCACACACTCTGGGGAGACACCCTACCCCAGGTCGTCTACAGATATTACTTTTTTTGGCATCGCAGAACACACACACACACACACACACACACACACACACACACACACACACACACATACATACATATATATATATATATATATATATATATATATATATATAGAGAGAGAGAGAGAGAGAGAGAGAGAGAGAGAGAGAAATCTGCACATATTAGAATTTAGTATGACATAAATTTGTATGTTTTAGCAAGCTCACGTTCGCAATTTCAGTCCGATTTGATTCAAACTTGGCATATAATCGTTTTTTTAATATGTACAACAGGTTTGTTGAACAGCAAAATGCGCTCACAGTTAAAAAATTGCGGTCATTTCAAATCTTTACAAATTGATAACATTTAAAAAATCTTAATTCACCTTTGTAATCAGCGTTGAAAACCTCATAAGTTAGCATTTTAATTTTCAAAATCATTTGAAATTAAAAAAAAAATATTTGGCGGTGGTCAAGATTCACTAAAGTATTTTCAATGCAATTCGGAAGTTTATAACGCTAATTTGGCTATATTAATGCTGGTTATGGGAGTGAAAATATAATTTAAAAATAAAATGGACATGGAACAATTTCAAGTGTTAAGATGGACAGAAATACTTTTGGGAATTCGTTTAAATCACGTTGGCGATACAGCTGTGTGACGCGATTATAATTTGCTTATATAACTCACAACATTTGCAGTCAACTAGTTTCCAATATTGGTTTCCATGGTAACAGTTCCAATAATCATATTCAAAGAGATATTTCGTTGTCTAGACACACACAGAGTGGGCAGGAGTTTCATCTAGTTAATTTTATATTTTCCTACTTACTGTTTAGACGCTAGAGGGTATCCCATGTACATACCAGTATACATTCACGCAAAAACACATAATTTTAGTTGCGTGCCTTTCTGATATGTTAGACGCGAGGAATTTCTCAGAATATCTACAGAGTACAAAATAATTTTTGTGTTTAAATAAAAAAACAAATCGGCAACATCACAAGCTAGTAAAATGCATTAACGAGAGCGCAGCGAGGTTTAATGATATAATGAGCATGTTGCATGTACGCGTATTCAATAAATCCGGAGGCTAAACAATGAGGCGAACCTCGCCGTTAATTTCCTTCCGGTTTCGTTTTGCAAGGTCACAGTATCGACAAAGCAAATGCAATGAACAAACCTACTCACATTCATTTGAATTACGTGTAATTGCACGCGCGCAACTGTCTCGCCGACGTGGTGGAAGCGGATTTCTAGAAAAATCAAGATTGAAAATACGAAAATGAACCCTGACCGCCGTCAAATTAAATTTCTTAATTTGAACTGATTTTGAAAATTTAAAACGCAAATGTATGCAGCCTTCAACGCTGATTTTGGTTTTG
>CM040190.1:5592435-5614935 GCA_022606455.1 Callitettix versicolor
GCGCGAGCCCAGCAACGAGCAAACTTCAGCAGGTTGCCCACGAGAGACGGACAGACAATAGGCGACAGACGCGCGACGGCGTTGCCACTTTGCTAAACAGAATTAAACTCGGGGACTGCATTGTACTATCGCTCTGCACACTTTATTTGGAAAATAGCTTTTGTCTAACTTTGCAGTTGGCAGTGAAGCATATTTTGTGGAATTATAGAACATATTGCTTGAGACAAGACAATTATCGATCTTTTTACGGTAGAGTTAACGTTAAACCGGCTTTAAAAAAGTTTTAAGCTGTCCGCCAACACGCCAGCCACTACATGTTCCCTTTCCATCTAGAAGACAAAAACAGACGACCAGACCGCAGCGGGAGCTTGAATAGTTGATTTTTCAATGACAATTCATTAATTAATCCCAACACCACGTGCACAACGTACCAATACAAATCACACATAAAGCAGGACACGAAATAGGAATGTTTAATCATATAAAATTCTCTCTCGTTTACCTTGATCCGTGTTTATATAAATAACTTGCCGGTGATTTATCCGTCAATGTGTAACCATGGCGACAAATCAAGCGAATCACAACACGAAGTTGTCGATAACTTATTAATTTAATTAATTTTGGCCGGTGAACGTTTTTATATTTTCAAATTATATTAAGAACGCAACGAAGCAAATGGCGTGGTCAGCACACATAAAGGATCTTATAGGCGGTGGTGCGTTTGTCGTTTGTTTAATTAGGAATGTCCGTAGATTCTATCGCCAAAATGATTTTAATTAATTTTATATTGTTTAACACATATTCACGTTATACGTACACGATATTCTGCGCAATATACGAGGTGTGTTCAGAAAGTAACGAGAATTTTAAAATTTCGCGGCTCGGAGAGTCCGATTGTCAAACATTTTTCTATTATGTTGGTATTCATGCCCTTGAAGTATGATAAAACTTTCAGCTGTTTTCTTTGTTGACTTCGTCTGTGACAGCCACTAAGGTTAGACGTGTTTTTATGAGCTCGGCGATTTTCGTTTGTTAAAAGAAATGGATCAAAGAATTTGTATCACATTTTGCGTAAAAAATGAAATAAAGTGTAACAAAGTGTGTGAAATGTTAACAAAGGCCTATGGTGAATCTGCTATGAGTAAAGCAAGAGTTTACGAGTGGTATAAACGCTTCCAAGAAGGCCGTGAAGACGTTGAAGATGACGAACGCCCTGGACGCCCTAGCACATCAACAACCGATGAAAATGCGGAAAAAGTGAAAGAAATGGTTACGAACAATCGCCGAATCAAAGTTAGAGAGGTCCCTGATGATGTTGGCATATCGATTGGATCATGCCATGACATTGTTTCCAGTGTTTTGTGTATGAAACGCGTGGCAGCAAAATTCGTTCCGAAATTGTTGAATTTTGAACAAAAAAAGCGGCGAATGGAAGTTGCTCAGGAGTCACTAAATGAAGTAAACGACGATGCAGAGTTACTGAAACGTTAATACGTTATAATTAACAGGTGACGAAAATGGGTTTACGGATAAGACGTCGAAACTAAGGCTCAATCATCCCAGTGGAGGGATGGCATCATGAATTCCTGCCACCAGGTGAAACGGTCAATAAGGAGTACTACCTACAAGTTCGACGCCGTTTGCATGAAACAATCCGAAAACAACGCCCGGATCTGTGGAAAAACAATTCGTGGCTTTTGCACCACGATAACACCAGCTCACACTTCATTGCTTGTTCATGAATTTTTGGCCAAAAACAGTACTGTAATGATGCACCAGCCTCCATATTCGCCAGACATGGCTTCGTGTGACTTTTTCCTATTTCCAGAACCTTAAAGGGCCGTAGTTTTACAGCCGTAGATGACATTAAAAGCGCATCGCTGAAAGAACTAAAGGCTATCTCAAAGATCGAGTTTGAGAAGTGTTTCGAGGATTTGAAGAAGCGCTGGCACAAGTGTATAATCGCCAATGGGGACTATTTTGAAGGCGACAACATCAATGTAGAAGAATAAATGAATATTTTGTTCAAAAAATTAAAATTCTCGTTACTTTCTGAACACACTTCGTATATATATTTTTACCGTGTATAAGTTAGTATTGGGAACGTGCAAACATTCCATTTTGAATGGAATTTTTCTTTTGTGTATGACTGAGAAATACACAAAAGGAGAGAATGCCTTTCCTTATATGAATTCTGTTCCAGAGATATCACTGTTGCGAGTATAACTTGGAGTCCTGTGACGGGGGGGGGGAGGAACGGGCGTCTGTAATGCATAAACAATGTGATCGATCACTATAAAAATTTGGCGAAAATGATTTTCTTAACGTCCTAAACGTAAGAAAAATATTTAGGGGTATTTATTTCTTCTCTGCGGACAGGCCAAACTAAGGTCCACGTAAATATCACTTATTTCCATTCTCTTCCTCCATCTTTCCTTCATTCCGTCAGAGTTCTTCGCCCTTCTCTCTTCCGTCCATCCTCCTCCCCTGTGCTCCTTCCTCACCTCCACAAGAACCTTTATATTTTAAAGTCTTTCCCTAATTTGGTCTCATCCGTGATTCTCAGTCTCCTGAGCTCTTCTTTCATCTGCTTGGTGTATCCTCCCTGACTCTTCTTTGAATATCTTGTCAAACATTTGTTTATTCATCCTCGTTGGATCCATTCTGACCACGTGCCCATAAAACCTCAGCCGTCTTTTCCTGATCGCTGTATTCAGGTCTTCTATTCCTTCATATCTCCTTGTTTGATCGTAGCCTGTAGTTTCCCTGTACCACTCTTGGGCCGTAAATCCCACTCAGTATTCTTCTTTCAATCTTCAATAGTTTTTTCAGGTTTGGATGGTTATATTGTTAATTTTTTTTAATTTAAAGCGAAAAGCACATTGAGGCTTCCCTCAAAAGCACATTATCGCCTCGCTAAATGTAAGTGTGAGTGTAAAGTGTTAAAGTCGTAAGTTTAGTGTTGTAAGTGTAAGTGTGTGTTAGACTCGGGTACCGCGAGGGACGTCTAAATCCTCTCAATAGGTGCAGCTAGTCTGCACCCCCCTGCGAGGACGATGTTAAAAAACTAGCTATGTTAATTTGTCGTGTTTTCAAACAAACTATCGTAATTAAAATTAAAATGAAGAGAAAACATGATACATGATTTTTATTTTTTATTCGAAAACATAAATTGTTTAAAAAAGAACTTGGCAGGTAACCTGCAGTAAATTGACTCTGCTTTTGCGTGTTTGTTCACTTTTGCTTGCCTCGCGTTATTATTGCTTCAGTTAGTGCCGTTACCGTAACATAAACTATCCTGGTGTTTGTTCAGAAACAAATTGGCCACATTTAATGTTTAAGACGGAGTTCTGTTTACAAATTCCAGAAGAGTTCGTTCCATTAGGAACGGAACGTGCTGGACCTCGCCACACAAGAACACGACCTCTTTATTATGTAACGGCATTGATTCTACTTTGCTTGTGGATTTTATCACGAAATTACTTCAATAACAACACGCAACTGCCTCGCGAAAGCAGTAATACAGACATGCATATTCGAACGTTGTTAACAATTAGTTGTTTTCCAGTCGCAGCTGTCTCGCTCACGCGATTGCAGCGAAATTCCAAAAGTAACTTTTAATCTTTCCCCTTTTTTGGAATTCTGATTTAAAAACAATAATCTGCTTTAAGACCTGCATATGTACTCTACATTTTTTAAATTACTTTGAGCATACAGAAATGAACCCTGGTAGGGGGGGGCATAATCAAATTCAAATTCTGAATTTCTACGAAGTTTGAAAACGCTGGCGGTGAAATTATTTACGGTTGTAAAGTTATAATAAGAAAAGTTAAAACAAAAAAGTTATTAGTTTTTTAAATATGAAAATAATTAATAATAATATGAAAAATTATTAAACAGATTTCTGGTTAACTAATTTCTCCAAGCTACAATAAAAATCAATTTTTATGTATTGATGCATGTAGAGGCATGACTCTAGATGTTAGGCTTCGATGGAAAGAGCATGTTAAAAGGAAAACAAAGACCTGAACATCATATTAAGAAAGATTGTATTGGCTGTTGGGCAGAAAGTCCGAAATAACCCCACTCAACAAGATAAAGCTTTATATATACGAGGTGAGTTCAGAAAGTAACGAGAATTTTTAAATTTCGCAGGCTTGGAGAGTCCGAAGTTTTTATTGTGTTGGTATACATACCCTTGAAATATGATAAAACTTTCAGCTGTTTTCATTGTTGACTTTGTCTGTGACAGCCGCTAAGGTTAGACGTGTTTTTATGAGCTCGGCGATTTTCGTTTTTTAAAAGAAATGGATCAAAGAATTTGTATCAAATTATGCTTAAAAAATGGAATAAAGTGTAAGAAAGTATGTGAAATGTTAACGAAGGCCTATGGTGAGTCTGCTATGAGTAAAGCAAGAGTTTACGAGTGGTATAAACGTTTCCAAGAAGGCCGTGAAGACGTTGAAGATGACGAACGCCCTGGACGCCCCAGCACATCAACAACCGATGAAAACGTGGAAAAAGTTAAAGAAATTGTTATGAACAATCGCCGAATCACAATTAGCGCGGTCATTGATGATGTTGGCATATCGATTGCATCATATCATGACATTGTTTCAATGTTTTGTGTATGAAACGCGTGGCAGCAAAATTCGTTCCAAAATTGTTGAATTTTGAACAAAAACAGCGGCAAATGGAAGTTACTCAGGAGTCACTGTATAAAGTCAACGACGATGCAGAATTACTGAAATGTATTATAACAGATGATGAAACATGGGTTTACGGATATGACGTCGAAACTAAGGCTCAGTCATCCCAGTGGAGGCATTCTGGCTCACCAAGACCGAAAAAGGCTCGACAAGTGCGGTCGAACGTGAAGGTTATGCTCACTGTGTTCTTCGATATTAATGGCATAGTGCATAATGAATTCCTGCCACCAGGTGAAACGGTCAATAAGGAGTACTACCTACAAGTTCAAAGCTGTTTTCGTGAAGCAATTCGAAAAAAACGCCCGCATCTGTGGAAAAACAATTCATGGCTTTTGCACTACGATAATGCACCAGCCCACACTTAATTGCTTGTTCGTGAATTTTTGGCCAAAAACAGTACTGTAACGATGCCCCAGCCTCTATATTCGCCAGACATGGCTCCGTGTGAATTTTTCCTATTTCAAAAAATAAAAATAAAATTAAAGGACCGTCGTTTTACAGCCGTAGATGACATTAAAAGCGCATCGCTGAAAGAACTAAAGGCTATCTCAAAGATCGAGTTTGAAAAGTGTTTCGAGGATTGGAAGAAACGCTGGCACAAGTGCATAATCTCCAGTGGGGACTATTTTTAAGGCGACAACATCAATGTAGAAGAATAAATAAATATTTTGTTCAAAAAATTAAAATTCTCGTTACTCTCTGAACACACTTCGTGAATTGTTATTTTAAGACGAAAATCACATTGAGGCTATTATCGCCTCCTTAAATATAAGTGTGAGTGTAAAGTGTTAAAGTCGTAAGTGTAGTGTTGCAAGTGTACGTGCGTGTTAGACTCAGATATCTGAAGGACGTCTAAATCCTCTCATTAGGTGCAGCTAGTGTGAACCCCCCTGCGGGCTATAGCTTTGTAAACAAGTGCTAAAACCCATATGGACATGGCATACAGTTATGGGGATGTACTATAAATGTTAACAGGCAAATAATTCAGCGTTTCCAAAATAAAATCTCGAGAATGACAGCCAATGCATCACGGTAGGTTAGTAATCACGGTCTGCATAGGGGACTTAAGAGTGACCACAGTTGCAAAAGCAATTAAGTATGTCCAAAGCTGTGGCTTGAGGGTGCACATGAACAGGATAGGTGTGTACCATGGAGAAACCGTGTGTATATTGTGCAGGAAGGAGGAGGAAACTGCAGGTCACATAATTTATGATTGTGAGGCTCTTGCTAGTAGGAGGCTAGGGGTTTTTGGTTTCCAAGACCCTAGGGATCTTCAGCAGAATGAGCTAGTCAGTGGGTTGTTGGAACTTATTAGGGGCACCAATCTGCTGAACTAGGTATTTTAAGAGGTAAGTTGCACAATAGGTCAGTTGATCGCAGTGCCTGTGTTTGAACTAATCCCTTCCTCTAGAATATAATCTATAATCTATAATGCCCCTCGGTATGTTAGTAATCACGATCTGCATAGGGGACCTAAGAGTGACCACTGTTGCCGAAGAAATTAATAAGTATGCTCAAAACCACGAGAGACGGCTAAAAATTCACGTTAACGAGGAGGCGTATAAACTGCTCGATAATTATGAACTCAAGAAGACTCAAGAGGACCAAGCATTTTGAGCTGGCATCATGGTATAGCCTACTCGGAACGTCGCTAAGTTAACCAAGACTGTAGTTGCCGTAATAAAGTTTAAAAAAACTATTTATACGTACTAAACACTTAGGTTTAGTACAAATCAAACATCTACCTTTAATGTCTGGACAATCTTGGTGAATTATTTCTCCATGTATTATTCAAATACTAATACTAGTTAAACACAAAGTACCTAATTTCATTTAATGTCAGGAATTCGGTCGTACCAATTATCTTTATTAACCAGTGAACACATTTTCACTGATGGTTCCAAGTAGGAAAATCGCCTTGGCCGTGCGTTCTACATGTCAGGACAAAGTTTTATGTACGCCTTCCCTTCTAATTTTACTGTCTTATTAGCAGTTTCCACAGTAACTGCTTTTAAAACAGTTAGAATCGCAGAGACCGACTGGAATTTCACTGTTATTTTTAAAAATGGCGGTTATTTTAATGGTTTTTTTTTTGTTATTTTAAGGTGAAAAGCACATTGAGGCTATTATCGCCTCCATAAATGTAAGTGAGTGTAAAGTGTTAAAGTCGATGTAAGTGTGAGTGTTGGACTCGGGTACCGCGAGGGTCGTCTAAATCCTCTCAATAGGTGCAACTAGTCTGAACTCCCTGCGGGGTATTTTAATGTTGTTTTTTTTTTGTTATTTTAAGGTGAAAAGCACATTGAGGCTATTATCGCCTCCATAAATGTAAGTGAGTGTAAAGTGTTAAAGTCGATGTAAGTGTGAGTGTTGGACTCGGGTACCGCGAGGGTCGTCTAAATCCTCTCAATAGGTGCAACTAGTCTGAACTCCCTGCGGGGTATTTTAATGTTGTTTTTTTTGTTATTTTAAGGTGAAAAGCACATTGAGGCTATTATCGCCTCCATAAATGTAAGTGAGTGTAAAGTGTTAAAGTCGATGTAAGTGTGAGTGTTGGACTCGGGTACCGCGAGGGTCGTCTAAATCCTCTCACTAGGTGCAACTAGTCTGAACTCCCTGCGGGGTATTTTAATGTTGTTTTTTTTTGTTATTTTAAGGTGAAAAGCATATTGAGGCTATTATCGCCTCCATAAATGTAAGTGAGTGTAAAGTGTTAAAAGTCGATGTAAGTGTGAGTGTTGGACTCGGGTACCGCGAGGGTCGTCTAAATCCTCTCAATAGGTGCAGCTAGTCTGCACCCTATGCGGGGTATTTTAATGTTATAAAAACGCGTAACATTTAGTATTAAATTTTTTTAAATCTGATTAATTAGCGTCAAAATTAGCAATAAATATTCTTAATTAAGGGTTTTTGTTTTATTTCTAAACTTTTATTTTGTTATTTTGATGGATGTACAATTCGAAAGAATAATTTTTGCCCGCATGTTTTTGGTGAAAACTGTTGCCTTTCTCCAGTTGTACAATGTCTTCAACAACTTGAAGGTGTTTGGTTCCGCAATATTTGTTTTTCTCGTACCCGATACTTTGAGTTACGTGAAGTTTGTTCTTCCCTAAGTTTGCGACCGTACTGCGCAACCTTTCTTACAGCTGAGCAAAAACACTTGTTACAGAACTGTCATATCGCGGACTGTCGACCGGTCGGAAGTTTGTTTGAACTTACCGCCTAGATTGGGATTGTTCTAAATAAATGCAAGCCTGCAAGGGAAAACGTATTGGGAGTTGCAAATTGGAAAACACTCACTCTTACCTCAAGCAGTGCTGGTAATGTCAGAGGCTCATTTCGTGTTTTGTGCGATCTTATCATTAATTTTAGATTAAAATAACAAACAGTGAATAGAATTACGGCCATCTTCTTAGAATGAACTCCAATAGATTGACGAAACAGGTGTTCGATTTTTTCCATAATCGTAAAACAAAACCGAACTGGTTTAAAGAAATTGAAAAAGACCTAATAGAATTAAAAATTACAGAAGATTCATTGTTTGACCAAACTGCTAAGATAATTACCAAAGACGAAAGAATAAGATTCCAAGATAAAGCCAAAATAAGACCTAAACCTGTCATTTCGGAAGAGGAGAGGAAGAGAAGATCGGAAAGAATGAAGAGCTACTGGGAACAAAGAAAAGTACAGCGCGCAAGAAATGATTGATTCAGCGTACCCCAAAGAGGGTGAAACGAAAAGAAGAAGAAACAGTGAATAAGAATTTAGTTTATTGTTAGGCCTGGTTGAACTTTCCACTTTTAAATGCAAAAGCGTCACTAAGAATTTTCTAACAATAATTACTTCAAATACTAATTTTTTTTTGTGTTTAACGTCTGACTATTGTGCACACTTGGGCTAATACAGACGATAGAATGATGTATAGCGTATGAAAATGCCGAGCCCTGGCCGGAAATCGAACCCGGGTCCTCGGGGTGAAAGCCTAGTACGCTATCAACTAGGCCACCGAGGAGGCCCTTCAAATACTAAATATAGATTCATTCAAACAAATTATAAGTGCGGCAAACAAGCGAATGTCCAATAATATTTCCTTCACCTTATACTTTTATAGAAATTTTGATGTCACCAACACAGCCAACATTAAACTTCGTATTTCAACATTAAACAGTATATATTCGTATTTCAAACTTTTAAATTACATTGAAAATACAAAAATCAACCCTGACCGCCGTCAAATTAAATTTTTTAATTTCAAATGATTTCCGCAATTCAAAATACCACAATTTATGCGTATTTTCACGCCACCGAAAGAAATCTCACTCACTCAGGCAAATTACAGCCCAGCTCTGTCTTCTTGCAGTTTTCTTGTAAAAGCAACTAATTGTTCCGTTATTTTTTACCTTCTGGTTTATAACTGTTACGGCCGCCTCGGTGGCCTAGTTGATAGCGTACTGTGCTTTCACCCCGAGGACCCGGGTTCGATTCCCGGCCAGGGCTTGGCATTTTCATTCGCTATAAATCTCATCGTCTGCATTAGCCAAAGTGTGCACAATAGTCGGACGTTAAAAAAAAAATATTCTTAAAAAAATGTGCGGAAACTCTGCATGGACTTTTTGACGTTCAATTAAATCCTTTAAAACGGAGCATGTATATATAAGTACCTACGAAATGGAACAGACCATTAATTTTGTAAACCTTTCGCTTTAATGGCTGTCAAAATCGGAAAATCGATAGCCTAATGGGGTAAATATGAAAAACCCAATTTCTCAAAAACGATGCAGAAATGTTTGTTCGTAACTGGTGATTACTCTAAACTAAAAAGCAAAGTTTTAAATTTTACTATGTTCAGTATAACGATCTGCCTTCCCTAGCTTCGCCAAGTCCACTATATATATACTGGTCACAAATATCGGTGAGAATATTGGTGACCAGTATAGATATAGTTTTTGAAGATGGAGGTTCTCCAAAACGGGTTAACGAAAGTAGAATTGACGAAGCTAGGGAAGGCAGATCATTATACTGAACATAGTGATAATAATTCTAGTAGAAAAGAAGAAGAATATAAAAAGAATTTCTAAATTTTATATTAGAAAAATTATGGTTTAAGATAAAAACAAAACATCCTAAATTCTTCGTCACTTTTTAATTCAATTTTTTTTTTATTTTATTTTAAGGCGAAAAGCACATTGAGGCTATTATCGCCTCCCTATATATAAGTGTGAGTGTAAAATGTTAAAGTCGTAAGTGAGTGTTGGACTCGGGTACCGCGAGGGACGTCTAAATTCTCTCAATATTTGCAGCTAGTCTGCACCCTCTGCGGGGTTTTTAAGATATTTTAATTAAATATAAAATATTTCAATAAATAAATAATAAAATATTAAATATTTTTAATTAAAAATATTCTATAGTGACGTTAGTGTGAACATTTTTTGAAACTTAACTAACAGATTTCGTTTAAGATCTCTGGACTACATTATCATTTTTCAGGACTTTTGGTAAGCGCCCAATCAAACCGTATGAACAACTACCCTTCTAAATATCCGCTTCGAGCGTTACTGTCAAAATCTAGGGGAAACTGTAAATCTAAAAATCCAAATTTTTGACTTTGATTAACAATGAACATTTGTAACTGAAGTCAGTGTAAAGTCAACGTAATATTTTAGCAAGGACATCCTACGCTTCTGTTCTAGTTGCTAACTTCCGGTTTCAAGTCCGGCACTTGAGAACGGAAGCTGATCCATACTCTAGAAACGTGTTGTATATTTTCTATATACACAACGACAACAAATACCAGATTGAAAATTAACACTTGCACAAACTTTCTCAAATGTTTCCATTTCCTTTTGTAACCATTTTTAATCAATTCACAAAATAATACGGAAAAACGACCTAATTTCCTCCCCATTTCTGCATTTTACCCCATGCAGTTCCCACCCCTCTCCTTTAGAGCCTTTATACATTTAATTTAAATTAAATTAAAGCCGCCTCGGTGGCCTAGTTGATAGCGTACTGGGCTTTCACTCCGAGAACCCGGGTTCGATTCCCGGCCAGGGCTTGGCATTTTCATTCGCTATAAATCATCCCATCGTCTGCATTAGCCCAAGTGTGCCCAATAGTCGGACGTTAAAAATAATAATAATAATAATATAAATCAAATTAGACCCCAAAATCCGTAACAACCAATTACTCCACATCAGGAATGAAACTCTTTACCAAAAAACTGAAACACTATCAGACACAATAAGAGAAAAGAGAATTGATTTTTATGGGCACATCCTCCGAATGGACAAAAATAACCACAAAAAAAATATTTGACTACTTTCACAATAAAAGAGACTTATTGTTTAGAGAAACAGAGAAAGACATAACAGAACTACAAATCACTGACACTATGATCATGGACAAAACAGCCAAAACAATAACGAAGGACAAGAAACAACGGTTCCCAGGCAAAATCAAATCCAAGCGAACGATATAAATCTCTAACGAAGAAAGAAAAGCAAGATCACAACGTATGAAGCAATACTGGGCTACGTGGAAAGCACAGAACATTAAAAAGTGATTGATTTAGTGTACCCCAAAGTTGGGTGAAACAAATAAAGAGAATATAAATTAATTTTCAACATCTCCCAAGTCTTACACTAAAACACGAGACTTACTGCCCAACGTACATACGGTAGTATTATTTTATAAATATAGCAAACAATGCAATATAATCAATTTGGCAAACGTCGCGCTGTCTGTCAGCTGCAAAGACGTATACTGTCATTGTATTTGCTAATGTGTGATTGATGATGTGCAGCAAATAAAAGCTCGAAGCCCCAAGAGAGGAAGGGAAGGGAGCGGTGTTCATTGTACAGGATGTCGCGATATTCGTACAAAATAAACTTCTGTGGGGTTGCGACAGAAGATGTGGGGTTTTTTCTGTAAGATAAGTACAGAAAAAAGTACCATAAAATCAACAAGGAAAACGTTGGTTAAAAAACAGTTTGGTATTGAAAAACCTAATATTTTCATCGCTATAAGCAATGTAAAAGGAGTAAAGGAGCAACACTCGTAGGAGATGAGGGTTTTAGACTACGTACAGCAGTCGGAGGTTCTCCATCGACTATGAAAAACCTAGAAAACAACCTGAAAAATTGAAGAAGAATTTAAATAATTAACTTCAAAACCAATTTGCAAGTGTAGCACTGTTAACAAACCCTATTGCAATCACGTACAACACAAGTTGAACACATAAAACGAAAATTCACATTATACAGAGAAACCTTGTTACACCAAATAAAACAAGAAACATCGATTTATTCACTTTCAATCTCACTGACTGGCTACAACAAAATGATCGATACATAGATTATCTACCGAAAAGATTAAATCCGATAATAAAAACTAACAGCGTTTTGGGATCATTTTCAATGTAATTTTAAAGATTAAATTGTTAATATAAATGCATATTTTAATGTATACTATGACTGTAATTTTTTTAAATATAAAAATAAACAAATATTTTTGTAACTTCGCATTTATCACGCCAACTGCCACTAAATATCACGTCATTACGTTAAACTACTGAATATCGCGTTTATTCAGTAGTATAAACTGAATATTAATATTCAGAATATTAATATACATGAATACTATTATTAATATAAATATATTAATTTATATTAATTATATATTTAACATTGATCGTCCTAACATAAAATATTGTGTTCAAATAGGTTGAATTATTTTTTTAATTCATGGCACCACGTATTGCGTAACTAATCCTCTTCATTTCTAGTGCATGCCGTAGATTGGTGTCCTCAATGCGTTTCAGCAGTCTATTGACCAGCTCATTCTGTTGGAGGTCTCAGGATCCTAAAAACCGAACACCTTTTGCCTCTTTCTGGCAAGAACATCACAATCTTAGACCACGTTTTCTGCAGTTTCCTCTCTCTTACTGCGTTACCTATACACGGTTTCTTAGTGGTTCTTATCCTGTATATGCGCACCCTCATAACTCAATGCCTGTAATGAGTCCCATGGTTTCCCTGATTATCCTATTTGCTCATGATCTTAACGCTCCTGGAGTAGGATTCCCGTTACCCTGTCTTCGCAGACCTGTAAGGATTGTACTTCTCATACCTTAGGTCTTCTGCTTCTAGGTTTTATTAAAACCCTTTTGCTACTGTCTCCTCTCTTCTCAGTTTGCACTTCTGTGTTCCAAATAGACGGCGTACCTCCCCGCAGGAGGGTTGCAGACTAGCTGCACCTATTGGGATTTAGACGTTTCTCGCGGTACCCGAGTCTAACACACACTTACACTTACAACACTACACTTACGACTAACACTTTACACTCACACTTACACTTAGGGAGGCGATAATAACGTCTATGTGTTTTTCGCCTTAAAATAACACAAAATAAGATGTGCGTACATCTCAGACATCCGTCTGATTTGAGATAGGCCGTCATATTAATGATTTCTGATGTTTAACCCCATCTCTTACTTTCTCCACCGCAGCTTGAATAGGTCCTCCTAGCCTACAGTCTTCTGCAATCCACTTATTGGTTACCATGGTGTTAGATAAAGTCTCAGTTTTCTCCTTTTCTCCCCTTTACAATGTTTTCACTCTTAGGTCAAGTTTTACCAGTTCCCCTGTTTTGAGTGTTTGTTTCCATCCATCCGAAGTAGCTTGGAAATTGTAATGTTAATGGCCACCCATACACCAGCATGCATAGATTAAGGCGCATACTTACGCTAAGCTCCCTCTTAGCCACCTCCACCTTGGCTTAGGATGAAGGGCTATAAACCAGGATCCCCTCCTCTCCTCGGCCTAGGCGAGGGCTTTCGCCGCCTCGGTGGCCTAGTTGATAGCGTACTAGGTTTTCATCCCGAGGACCCGTTTTCGATTCCCGGCCAGGGCTTGGCATTTTCATACGCTATAAATCATCCCATCGTCTGCATTAGCCCAAGTGTGCACAATAGTCGGACGTTAAACACAAAAAATAAAAAATAAACCAGGATGGACGAAGAAAGGTTAGATCCAGCAAGTTCAACTGAAGATTGCCAAACCCGTACTCACAATGTGTGAGCACAAGCGTACATAAATTGTTATTAAAATTTCGTTCATTAGCAATTAAACGTAACTAAGGTAAAACGAAGATTACTCATTCACGCCTATTAAGTTCCTCTCTGCCTTACTTTAGCCTTTTAAAATGACTGAAGTAGTTGATGCATTTAAAATAATCCTTTAACAAAAACCCAACCCTAACACAGTAATTAGCAAGTAGTGTGTGCAAATCAACCGCGTTCAATTTGAAAGGTTGATTAAAAATAAGACTTGACCGTGATAGAACGTGAACGCAAAGGAAATAGAATCGGAGAGAGATGTAGAAAAAAGGAAAAAAGAACGAAGAGACAGAGACGTTATGAAAGTCGTTTCAGTTTTAAGGTTAAATACACAGTTCCAGATATTACAGTAGATAGCGTCATGGAGCACGGTTCCGGCGCGCCGCTACATTTCCCGCCAAACAGCTGATCCTAACTGAGATAAACCCGAGGGGGTAATTTGTGTTTTGCTGTTAAAACACGCTGGGCATTGATTTTACCTACGTACGCTTTCAGCCGTGGTTAGTTTCATCGAAATGATTGCAGCGGTTGCAATGAGCTTGTACACTTCAGGACAAGAATGTTACCATAAAGCTGAAAAACATTTTAACTAGCACTTTATAAATTCTTTTTATACTCTTCTTTTTTTCTGCTAGGATTATTGTCACTGTGTTGAGTATAATGATCTGCCTTCCCTAGCTTCGTCAATTCTATTTTTGTTGACGCGTTTCAAAGAACCTCCATCTTCAAAAACTATATCTATACTGGTCAACAATATTATGGCCCGTCTTATTTATAATTTTCTATCTCCACCTCTATTCAACACGTGTACATTAAACCTGACGTGCTCGCTTCTGATTGGCGAGCGAAAACGTATGATTTTGAAGAGCCAATCAGAAGCGAGCACGTCAGGTTTAATGTACACGTGTTGAATAGATGAGGGGTACGAGGTGGAGATATAAAATTATAAATAGGACGGGCCATAATATTGGTGACCAGTATAGATATAGTTTTTGAAGATACAGGTTCTCCGAAACGCGTCAACAAAAGTAGAATTGACGAAGCTAGGGAAGGCAGATCGTTATAATCAACATAGTAGCACCTTATAGGTATCGATTATTTTATGATAGTCGTTAAAAAAAATACATTAAAGAGTGAGAAAATGTTCGTTCTAATCGCTTCTGAGTCCGTGACTTCGGAGTTTTAACCATAAGACGTGTTCAGAGAACAAGACCGATGTTATATCGTAGTTTCTGTTCTATTTTTTCTTTTTGAGGACGACGGAATATTTCTACAAATATCCCAATGTGCATCAGCCACATTCGGCATCTGTGTTCTTTTATCGTAACAGATGACATCCTGACAACCTGAGTTCACGTCTTAAGATGTCAATTGATTTGTCTTCACTTGAATACTGGAAGGTTCGTTTTTTATCTCAAGCTTAAAGAAACTTAGTGACAATATTGGCTCCTGAGGATCACAAAGCGTTTTTCCAGGGAGACACTCTAAGTCCTGAGAAGAAACAACAGTGTCACTCCAACAGGTACAACTAGAAGCAGCTGCTTTGTTAAATATAAATCTCCCTTCCTTCCTCTGACTTTACTGATAGAAGTAAGAGCGTATCAACGCACGCATTTTACTTCAACGGAGGTGAAAACCTCCTGACAAATCTTCTTCTAATTTATATCTGAATTAATTAGGGACTGTGGTATTTAAAGGTACTTAAAACATATGCGGCTCAAGGCTTGAGTTCCTTTGGGTGTTTCAGAAGAACTTTACATTCGACGTAAAATGAGTGTCAGCATCTATGCTCCGATTTATGTGTGACAATGTCTTTTCAAAACTGTCAAACACCAGCGAACGATTCATCAGCTCGTTTCCCAGACTGACCAGTTGGATATTGAATACTTAAGTTGAACCACTTCTTTCCTTTTCGATCTATAATGTCAATGAAAGTGTAGTTGTCGCCATGTTTCTCTCTGTCTTGTGCATTCTTGCAACATAACCTCTTCGCGAAGCAGACTATTCTTGCCACTGAACGTTCCGAAAGAACAACTCCAGTCACCGTCCTGCAGTACAAAGATGTGCAAGATTTTTCCTCCTGATAGCCGCCTGGGTGGCCTAGTTGATAGCGTACTGGGCTTTCACCCCGAGGACCCGGGTTCGATTACCGGCCAGGGTTTGGCATTTTCGTTTCATCCCATCGTCTGCATTACTCCAAGCGTGCACAATAGTCAGACGTTAAACAAAAAATTCCCTCCTGATAAGGCAACCAACTCCGGCTAATAGGCGAGTCAGACTCCTGCACCACAATGTAGTTTTGTTTTCAACCCTAGTTTTTTTCTATACCTTCTAGAACACTACAGCCTATGAGTCGGACTCGGTAGTCGATGTGGTAAAATCATCGGTCAATCTGCTGCGTCTCTGAATTGCGCATCATAAGGTTCTTAGTTCCAGCCACTGTTTTTCCTTTACCGTTAACGCTGATATTTCGTCCTCATTCATTTTATCAGGTAGTAACGAATAAACAAGTGGGACAGCATTTATAAAAAGGCCCTGGTATAAAAATGCCCATGGAAGGTGTATATATATATATATATATATATATATATATATAAAATAATAATAATAATTATTATTATTATCATTATTTGCGTATAGACCCTGTTGGATCACGCAAAGCACTCAGACTCATGTCTTGTTCCTTCTAATCCTCCACACCTCCCTCATCCTGTCCCCATGGATCCTCTTCCGCTCCTCCGTCCATTTTACCCCTGCTCTCTTTGGGATTTCATTCTCTGGGTTTTTCCACCCGAGCATCTTTCTCCTGTATGAGTTCCTATCTTCAATGTCTGTTGAGTCTATTTTTTCGTCATGTAGGTTTATTCTGACTTGTGTGATCCACGACGTTGTTGATTTGACTCTTTTTATATATATATATATATATATATATATATATATATATATATATATATATTATAAGCCGCCTCGGTGGTCTAGTGGATAAATTTATACGCTATAAATCAAATTAACAATACAATAAAAAAATATAATAATAAAAAAATTAACATATATATTAATTTTTTTTTTAATTATGTTAAGCCGCCTCGGTAGCTTAGTGGATAGCGTACTAGGCTTTCACCCCGAGGACCCAGGTTCGATCCCCGGGGAGTGCTTGGCATTTTCATACGCTATAAATCATCCCATCGTCTGCATTAGCCCAAGTGTGCACAATAGGCGGACGTTAAAAAAAAAAAATTAATTATGTGTCTAATCCGGACCGACGGGAGGTCTGTGTGTGTTTTAGCATGTTAGCATTAAAATTTTATTCCGATATCAACCTATGGAAACCTAGAATATAGAATTTATTGATTTATTAGCTTTGAAAAGGTCGACTACCGGTGTAGTTCTATTTATACATTTTTAACACACGGAAATTAAAAATTTCGAAACCTCATAACTCTCTGGACGTAACCATTTTTAAAAATTCTGATATCACAATAGTAAACAGGGTTAAATTCAGCACAAATAAAGTTTAAAATTTACAAAATTTGATTGAAAACGTCAAATTGTAATGTATGCAGGTTTTATCGCTGATCGCGCTAGTGAACCTGATTATTTTAAAGTATAAATTGAAATTTACTTCATATTTTTTTTTTTTTAAGACATTGGGTAATGAACTTGGCGAAGATGGTTATCGTATCACTTTTTTGATATTTTCGACTACCGAAAAGATCGTTGCTTTTGACATGTATTATATTATAGTACTGTTTAAAATTTTGCGCAATCGGTGCCAATGTCATACTGCATGTAAAAGTGTATTTTGCGCGTTACGTGTTATTGTATGTATACAAATATAACTGTGCCTACTTCTGAACACATGATTTCGCACAACAGCTGTTGCTTCAATATCATTTC
Source organism: Callitettix versicolor (assembly GCA_022606455.1). NCBI lineage: Eukaryota > Metazoa > Arthropoda > Insecta > Hemiptera > Cercopidae > Callitettix > Callitettix versicolor. Next base: position 5,610,157 of record CM040190.1, read on the forward strand.
AATTGAGGTTATGTTAAAAATTAAATTTATAAATAAAATTGGCAATAACTTTATTAAGAAAAGTACATGTTTTTAATGAAGAACAAATATTAAGGAAAAAATGAACGAGAAAGGCTACGACGATTAGAATATAAATTAAAACGAAAAAATGAAATTAACGATGTTACAATTAATAAAAGAGTTAAGACTGAACAGCAACTAATTAATAACAAAAAAAGACGACAAAAACACTGATACATGAATTATATTTCTGGTTCGGCAACAGAAATATGTTTAATCAAATCGACGAAACAGCCGCGTGCAAGACTGTTTAATAATTTAAACATAATTAATTTAACATAATTTAATTTAAATTTAACACAATTAATTTAAACATAAATTAAATTATGTTTAAATTGTTACAAGCGATTCGAATAGTTCGAAAAATAGGAGACGGGACACAAGTACAGTGGGTTAGGGAAGAAGTACCAGGACGTAGAAGCACCGCTCCCACCTTTGCGGCAAGCCGTTACTACTAACAACCCCTAATTGATTCCTGAGGGATGAAGCCCTTACTACATTTAAACTTCACTTTCAATAAACTTACTGGGATAGGTAACAGTAGCAAATCAAGTTACTCCGTATTTCCTGATTTATCTGTCAAACTTTACTCGGATTTATTACAACTTCTGGGGCCAAACGTCTAGTCTATATTGACGCAATTTTGACGTTTTTATAACAATTTTTTTTAATTACTTTCTATTAAAAAGTGAGCAATTTTAAATCTTAAAACCGCAAAACCTTATATCTTACTCTTTTCAGTAAAAGTTATTTTACCAATGTTATCGGCGTTAAAATCTACCTAAGTTAGCTTTTCATTTTATTTTTTAATGTAATTCCTATCGATAGTACTAAAATCTCTCTCTCTCTCTCTCTCTCTCTCACACACACACACACTCTCACACACACACACACACACACACACACACACACACACACACACACACACACACACACACACACACACACACACACACACACACACACATATATAACGCACGCACGCACACACGCACACACACACGCGCACACACGCACACGCGCACACGCGCACACGCACACGCACACACACACACACGCACACGCACACGCACACACACACACACACACACACACACACACACACACACACACACACACACACACACACACACACACACACATATATATATATATATATATATATCTTAATATTTAAAAGAAGAACTGATGGCTGACTGATTGATTCATAATCAACGCAGAGCCAAAACTATTTTAGCAAGCGACTTGAAATTTTCAGGGTACATATATAGACCCTGTGTTACTATATAGACGTGCACTAAGAAAGGATTTTACAAAAATTTCATTTTAAAGCCATTAAACTACTTACCCAGTCCAAATTTAATAATCAACGTACAGCCAATACTATTATAGCTAGAGAGTTGAAATTTTTAGGGTAACTTCTTACAACAATGTCAAGGTGCACTAAGAAAGGATTTTGCAAACATTTGATTTTAACGCCATTAAACTACTTACCCAGTCCAAATTTAATAATCAACGTACAGCCAATACTATTATAGCTAGAGACTTGAAATTTTTAGGGTAACTTCTTACAACAATGTCAAGGTGCACTTATTAAAGATTTTGCAAAAATTTCTTTTTAACTCAATTAAATTACTTATCCAGTCCAAATTTATTAAACAACGTACAGCCAATGCTATTATAGATAGAGACTTGAAATTTTCAGGTTACCTTCTTACAACATTGTCGAGATGCACTAAGAAAGGATTTTGCAAAATTTGATTTTAACACTATTAAACTACTTACCCAGTCCAACTTTCATAATCAACTTATAACCGAGATTATAATAGCTAAAGATTTGAAATTTTCAGGGTTACCACCACATGTAGGGGTTCACTGAAAAACGATTTTCCAGTATTCAACCCCTAATGAGGTAAAAATTAGGTACAACAATTTTATTGGAAAAATATGGTTTTCGTCTGACCTTTTTAAAACGTAACATAGTCACTCTTAAATATAAGTAATGAAATATATTTTTCACTACTTCCCAAAACTCATCCCCTAAAAAGATTGAAAGGGGTAGAACAATGTAAAAAAGGGGTATACAATTTTGCATTGAAAAAATATTTGTTTTGAATCGTATATTCTAGAAATATGATATGAAACACATATTTCAACATTTTTTTTCGAATTCACTCCTTAAAGGAATAAAAATGTAAAAAGAGGTATAATTGGAGAAAAAGAGTGTTTTCATTGGAGAAAAATATTTTTTATCGGCTTTTCTTAAAAGTAAAAAAAATATTCTAAAACACAAATTACGATACGCGTAATTCAGCATCCCCCCCCGAATTCATCCCCTAAAAGAACAAAAATGTAAAAGAGGTATAAATGTTTATATTGGAAAAAATATTTTTATCTATTTTCTTAAATCCGAATGGAACACGTTTGAATAAAACAACATATTCAGGTTATAATATTTTTTCATATTCACTGTAAATGATCACGCTTTTATTAATATATTTTGTATATTTCTAAATTATTACATTACTGAAACAGTTTAAGTTTCGTGGGCGAAGCCGCGACGGGTAATGCTAGTATATATATATATATATATATATATATATATATATATATATATATATATATATTCCGATATCATCTTGCCCTCAGGTTTGTATTTGTTTCCCAACAGGAAAAATCATCTCAAAGGGAATAAATAAAATAATAAATAAATAACATAATAAATAAATAAAAAATAAAATAAATAATAAAATACACTTATACAAGAATATATAAAATACACTGCAACGTTTTTTGAGACCATTTAGGAACATTCTTAATTGGACAGTTGTAGGGAAGGCACTCTGTTGTAAAACGAAAACATAGTGTTTTTTAATGAATTTCCGGTACTTACTGGCTTCCAAACACCACTCTGTTCTAAACTGGCTCAGTTCCGTTTCTGTCGAAAAATTTCGTTTTGTTTTCTATTTGGTCTTACGAAAGCAAAACTTCCTTTCAACAGATTATGAAGCTTAAAAAAGAAAGCTTCGTTTCTGTGCCTTGTTTAAATCTTCTGCTGGGATTGTTCCTGCGCTGGCTCTTTAATTTGGGACAGACTGATAAAGTAAAGCGATTAACGCTAGAACATTAAACAAACTCAATTTTTAAAGAGCGCTCCAAATGCAGTTTCGCCCAAAAAAACATTTTAACCATGCTTTACCTATGCATGAGTGGACATTCTATTTCCACGAGAGATTGCCGCCTCGGTGGCCTAGTTGATAGCGTACTGGTCTTTCACCCCGAGGACCCGGGTTCCATTCCCGGCCAGGGCTTGGCATTTTCGTACGCAATAAATCATCCCATCTTCTGCATTAGCACAATATTCGGACGTTAAACACAAAAAACCATAGCTAGATGTGTTGTTTGAATGGCTGGAAACAAAAAATGAAATCCCAAAAAACCATGGAGAACTGGCAAAAGTAGACTTGGAGAATAAAAATTGCATGAAGGGGAGGAAATCGGGGCTGTACCACAAGCAGACTGTAGGGAAGCAGGCGGACCCCTAACAGTAACTGTGAAATGCGGGGTAACATAACAGTCTATCTCAAACCTAACAGATATTTGTAGATGCACAAATGTCTGCCGGAAGCACAAAAGTGCAAACTGAAAGAAGAAGATGCGGTAGCAAATTGGCTTATTAAACCTAAAAGTATAAGACCACACTTTAGAAGTGGAGGAGTTGCCCGCCTTGAATACTCTCCAAATTTTAAATTCTATGAAGAAGCTAGGGTTGAAACTGAACATTTCAGGAATGTAGAAATGCAGCACAATATATGTACACAGTGGAAACTCTGAAATTAATTACTTTATCACATTTTGCTAAAATATAGTCGATAAATGGCCAAACAAAAATACGAATCTTTCAAATACAGTAATATATTCGGCCTGGTCTCTCAAAATCTGTCTCTCAAAAGTGTGTGTTAGACTCTAAATGTGTATTAGACTCTCTAAAGTGTGTGTAGCGAAGGACGTCTAAATCCTCTCAATAGGTGCAGCCAGTCACTGTTATGAGTCACGACAGCGTGATAAATTTAAAATAAAAGTAATTCTCAGTTTTAGGAGAGAACCGAAAAACCGTCAGAACGTTTGTTTTGTTACTTTCCAGTTCCTCGTCGACCGCAAATTTATGTTCTTTCAAAATTTGTTGCAGTGATTTGAATTTTGGTTTGTCAAGCATTAACCAAATTTGGAAACCGATGCTCCTGATTTTCTGCTCTGTACATTCCGAACAGAAATTTTAATTTTTTTATTAAAACAACTGAACGCAAGAAAATTTGTAGAATGTTTTTGGACCTTTTGTTTCAGAATTTTTAATAAATTTTGGAAAATTAAATATTGAAGCATTCGTCATGGTAAGATCAGGTTGCGCGCGCGCGTATGTGTGTGTGTATTTATAATTTTAATTCGATTAGATTCAAACTTAGCACAAAAATCGATTTTGTTAATAGCTTGGACACGTTGTGTGTGTGTGTGTGTGTGTGTGTGTGTGTGTGTGTGTGTGTGTGTGTATTTATAATTTTAATTCGATTAGATTCAAACTTAGCACAAAAATCGATTGTTGTGTGTGTAGCTGTGTGACATTGTGTGTGTGATTAGATGTGTGTGTGTGTGTGTGTGTGTGTGTGTGTGTGTGTGTGTGTGTGTGTGTGTGTGTGTGTGTGTGTGTGTGTGTGTGTGTGT
>CM040190.1:5617435-5647435 GCA_022606455.1 Callitettix versicolor
TTCGATTCCCGGCCAGGGCTTGGCATTTTCATACGCTATAAATCATCCCATCGTCTGCATTAGCCCACGTGTGCACAATAGTCGGACGTTAAACACAAAAAAAATCAAAGTACAACGGTATGATCGTGAAAATAGCGTGTACGTTACGTTTCATGCTCGAATTCGTCGAACGTGGATCCGGCCAAATGATGTTTCCTTGTCCTAACCTAACTTTTCGCGCAATACTATTGGTTATAAGACGTAATTGTTTTCGATCTTCCGGTACTTATTATTTATAAGCACTTACTTATTACTTTTTTGTTTATTACTTATGAGCACAGAACAAAGCGTTTTTGCGAGAAAAAACTTTCTAACTTTTGATACCACTTTGTACAGTTACCACAAAATAGTACCTACAATTAATTTTACTAAAAATATTTACTTTATTGAAGCGTTAGCTTCTTATACCGCGTTGTGCACTTTGTATTTGCCACAATAGAGTGATTCGGTTTTATCGAGTAGGCTTACGAAGCGTAAGTAACGCGAGTAGGGGAAGTATTACACAGACTCCCTCCAGTCAGCTCTTCTCCTTTCTTTCTGCTGCCTGTTCCGACTGAGTTTGTCGCGCGCGAATGTATGTACACACTGATTTGTGCCTGTATGTACATACAACGTGCATGTTTCTCTCTCTTTCTCTCCACTTTTCTTCTTCTCATGTTCTCGTCGCGCACGCATGTAATGATGTTGTGTACATTGTGTATATTGCCAGAAGCAACAGTTCAATGGTATACGGTTTATATTCAGTAATAACACGTGCGTTTGATTTTATTTTTCCTATATTCTCGAGACTTTAAATATCTTTGTATTTATATTTTCTATATTCTCGAGACATTTTATATATACTTAAGAAGCTGACGCTTCTGCCGACAGTTCCAATGACTATATCATTTTTTTATATGTACCACACGCACACAATTTGGGTGAAAATAATACTGAACTATGATGAAGTAACAACGGCGCTTGTTACTTATTTTTAAGAAATAAAGTTATGGTATTTAGGTTTTTACATAAAATAAGACTAAAAAGGAGGAAGATAAGAAAGAAACATAAATAGAGAGACGAAATTCGTTTTCTCATTTCCGTTCCATATTTCCGTTACATTAAAAAGTTCGGCACACTGTTTTCTATTCATTGCTCTCGCCAAAGCTAACATTAAAAGCTTAGCTTCAAAAATTACTTGGTGCCAAGCCTTGAATTTCTGTACCAATGAATATAGAACATGCTTTCAGAAGCTTCCCTCCCATTCAGGGGCGGCTCGGCTACTCGGATAGGTTTTTAAAAGGGGGATGTAGAAAGTAAAAGTAAAAGAAATGACAAAGCGGCCGATGTTGGTTTCTATGAGTGATCCTTATACGACTGTGCTGTCATCTATCGATTTTTTTTAGAATTAATCATTTTAGTTTTCAGTTATACCCAGCGACCATCAACGCAGCTCGGTGTCTGGTCTTTAAACTAATTTTTAGCGTGGAATTTTTAACCTTCTTAGATTATTCTGTATTCATTGGCTGTACTGTCTGTCTGTCTGCAGTTAATTCACAAAGCGTATACAATCAAAGAGTACAGTGCACTAGTGGTGGGGCAGAAAACACCAAACTGTTAAAAAAAACTGCTTTTCTATAAACAACAAACAAACTGCTTTTTCAAACGGAAACAAGCAGTTGGATTTGGACTGGTTTATGATTTGTTAAACAAAGAACGGACTGTTCCATTCGAACGTTGCCGCAAGCGCTAAAACTGTTTTCCTGCTAACTGCTTTTCTTCTACCTGCTTTTAGGCTTTTTCCCTTTATTCCAAAGTTGCTTGTTGCTTGTAATGAAGTAAGAACTGTTTGGTCAATGTCAACTTTTATCTCCATTTTGTTGCGAGTTGTAGTAACAACCTCTCACATTTTGTAGATATAGAGCCTAATTTTATTTAAACATATTTTTTATATTTATTATCAATCATCAATATTTTTTAATCAACTAAAAATATTCTAAATCGTTTGCAGTTTGGTAAATACGCAAAGGACTATTTAATTTTTAAGTAAAAAAAAAGAATGCTTCTATTAGAAATTCATCGCATCTTGTACATAAAATGGCTTACATAATTATTACGTTTTGAGAATGTAATTTAATTATTACTACACTTGTAAGGATTATTTTTATCGTTTCTAAATGCTTTATACCCCAAAACAGTTAAGGACATGGTGATAAAGGGAATGAAAAAGTAGTCTTAGAAAACTGAACGTATGCTTTATGTTTTAGCTGCTAATACAACTTTGAGTTTTAGTTTTCTAAACTTTTTTTTCCCAACTGTTTTAAAAAGCAGCTTTTTTCCTCAACAAACAGTTTGTTGACGTTTTGTAAAAATAGCAGAAACGCCCACCTCTACTAGTAGCAGTAGTTCAATAGTTCGCCTTGTTGGTTTGTCGCCTCATTAAAGACATAAAAATTCGTTGAACCAAACAGTGTGATATAGTCGGACTATTATGACTTCGTTAGAAACACTTTCAAAACCTTCAACACCGGATACGCCTGTAGTGTGAACAGTTATTCGACTCATCAGTCACGGTTTTTCTGGCAGAATTTCATAAATTACCAAAATACTTTGTGAACCTAAAATATAGGCGGAAGATATATACGAGCATCTAGCGCCTCTAGCGTTCAATGACGTAACTAAACTTGTAAGAGCTCTTTCACTAGCGTGTACACAATGGAGACTTGATGAACAACCCCTTTAACAGCTTTGGTTACACAACCCTTAACAAAAAGAGGAGGGCGGGCCGTAAATGTCCTGAGGAGCATCAATACATTGTTGAACGTTGCAAGAAATTACTTCAAAATAACTTGGAAATATTTAAAAAGCTATATATTATCAACGAGTAACGGCTTTAACACGAACAACTATATCACGTAAAGCCTCTGCTTCACGGAATGACGGATCTTCCAGAAAGCCAACTCGTGGGCATCCAGCAATCTAAACAATATTACAATATCTTTGAGCTTATTATTATTACAAAATGATTACTTTATTTTTATACATTTTTAAAGATTTTACAATTTTAACCACACTAAATCTGAATAAATTGACATTTTATATTGAAGAATTTTAAATTAAAATTTATTTTAATATAAAAATGTTAATTTAAGATTTTAACGATTATAACGATGGTGAAAACATATTTTCAAAAAGAGTTGTAAAAAGTGACCGTTTAAGTGACCGCAATTTTGAAATTTGAGCGGATTTTCTTCAGTAACGAGTTTCTCTACAATATTACTAAAAATCAATTTTTAAGCAGAAGTTTGAATCAGGTAGGATTAAAAATTACTAACGCTGGAATGCTAACACACACACACACACACACACACACACACGCGCGCACACACACACACACACACACACACACACACACACGCGCACACGCGCGCGCGAACACACACACACACACACACACACACACACACACACACACACACACACACACACACACACACACACACACACACACACACACTGGCCTACGGAAAAACTAGTAGGCGCGTTTCATTCAGATTGGACCAAAATAAACATGAATTTTAAAAAATCACAAATCACCTCACCTCTCTGCCAGCATCAGAGAGAAACCAGTGGCACCATAGATTTTGAGACAAGCAGACAGATCAACTAGTGTGGACAATTCTCAGACAAGGACTGTTAAAGAGTCCATCGAAATAAAGGAACAAATAGAGAGAAAGACGAGGGTAATTTAAGTGAAACTTGGAAGACAGCTCGCAATTGTATTTGTCCTGTGTGCTAAGGCCATTGTAAACCTCATTTGGCCTATTCGACCGGGCTAATAATGTGCGTTAGTGTCAGGTCGATCTACGTCAGCTAAAGCCAGCCCACTTTCTATTTTCGTCACACAGACGTTATAAAAGAAGGAGGGTGGTGATATATATATATATATATATATATATATATATATATATATATATATATTTATTTATATTTATATTTAAGGCGAAAAGCACACTGAGGCTCTTATTGCCTCCCTAAATGTAAGTGTGAGTGTAAAGTGTTAAAGCCGTAAGTGTGTGTTAGACTCGGGTACCGCGAGGGACGTCTAAATCTTCCCAATAGGAGCAGCTAGTCTGCACCCCTTGCGGGGTTTTATATATATATATATATATATATATATATATATATATATATTTATATATAGGAAGTTAGACCTGGGCTGAGTTGAGGACTCACGAATGCCTTTCGGACTGGAGTTTTAGACCTGAATACTTAGCTTTTCAAAACTAATCTTTACCAAAAAAAAATAATTTGTCTAAAATTGGTAATTTTGTTATAACAAACTTATTTTTAAACAACATTTCATTGGATAATAAACTGCTAAATATTCATTGGAAAATGAACTAAATACATATTGAAGTTGTTACTGAAATCAAACTAAATACATAACTAAATTGACAACACTGCGGCATAATCGAAAAATATTAACTGTCATAACAGCTCGTAGTGAATGTTCCAATTAAAACTAGCAGTGACCATTAATTGTGAGTGACCTCGCTGTATATTAATAATTAATTGCGTAGCACTAAACAATAGCGCTATGAAGCTCTCATAACCATTTCCGCCAGTTTAACTGGTAACCGTGATATTTAGTTAAAAATGTTACTGGACCAACTTAATTAAAACTTGTATGCTCTTTTTCCATAAAGCGGTTAAAATCATAACAGGTCTTGCCATTCAGCCAGTATTACAGGATATAGCCAGCAACTACACTCGTCATCGTTAAATGGAAAGCCGCCATCTTGAAACGGAAGTGAATGGGAAAAAATCTTACACGTACGTTGCTCGGGCGAATCTAATTTCAAAACAATCGGTCAACACTTTCGGCCAAAATTGGGTAACAAATAAACACATAAATACGTTTAAGCAGAAGCCGCCATCTTGAAACGGAAATGAATGGGAAACAATCTTACACGTACGTTGTTCGGGCGTATCAAAATTTCAAAACAATCGGTCAACGCTTTCGGCCAAAACTGGGTAACAAATAAACACATAAAATACGTTAAATCAGAAGCCGCCATCTTGAAACGGAAGTGAATGGGAAACAATCTTACACGTACTTTGTTCGGGCGAATCAAATTTCAAAACAATCGGTCAACGCTTTCGGCCAAAACTGGGTAACAAATAAACACATAAAATACGTTAAATAAGAAGCCGCCATCTTGAAACGGAAGTGAATTGGAAACAATCTTACACGTACTTCGTTCGGGCGTATTAAAATTTCAAAACAATCGGTCAACGCTTTCGGCCAAAACGGGGTAACAAATAAACACATAAAATACGTTAAATCAGAAGCCGCCATCTTGAAACGGAAGTGAATGGGAAACAATCTTACACTTAATCGTTCGGGCGTATCAAAATTTCAAAACAATCGGTCAACGCTTTCGGCCAAAACGGGGTAACAAATAAACACATAAAATACGTTAAATCAGAAGCCGCCATCTTGAAATGGAAGTGAATGGGAAACAATCTTATACGTACTTTGTTCGGGCGAATCAAATTTCAAAACAATCGGTCAACGCTTTCGGCCAAAACTGGGTAACAAATAAACACATAAAATACGTTATATAAGAAGCCGCCATCTTGAAACAGAAGTGAATGGGAAACAATCTTACACGTACTTCGTTCGGGCGTATAAAAATTTCAAAACAATCGGTCAACGCTTTCGGCCAAAACGGGGTAACAAATAAACACATAAAATACGTTAAATCAGAAGCCGCCATCTTGAAACGGAAGTGAATGGGAAACAATCTTACACTTAATCGTTCGGGCGTATCAAAATTTCAAAACAATCGGTCAACGCTTTCGGCCAAAACGGGGTAACAAATAAACACATTAAAATACGTTAAATCAGAAGCCGCCATCTTGAAACGGAAGTGAATGGGAAACAATCTTACACGTACTTTGTTCGGGTGAATCAAATTTCAAAACAATCGGTCAACGCTTTCGGCCAAAACTGGGTAACAAATAAACACATAAAATACGTTATATAAGAAGCCGCCATCTTGAAACGGAAGTGAATGGGAAACAATCTTACACGTACTTCGTTCGGGCGTATCAAAATTTCAAAACAATCGGTCAACGCGTTCGGCCAAAACTGGGTAACAAATAAACACATAAAATACGTTAAATCAGAAGCCGCCATCTTGAAACGGAAGTGAATGGGAAACAATCTTACACGTACTTCGTTCGGGCGTATCAAAATTTCAAAACAATCGGTCAACGCGTTCGGCCAAAACTGGGTAACAAATAAACACATAAAATACGTTAAATCAGAAGCCGCCATCTTGAAACGGAAATGAATGGGAAACAATCTTACACGTACTTCGTTCGGGCGAATCAAAATTTCAAAACAATCGGTCAACGCGTTCGGCCAAAACTGGGTAACAAATAAACACATAAAATACGTTAAATCAGAAGCCGCCATCTTGAAACGGAAGTGAATGGGAAACAATCTTACACGTACTTCGTTCGGGCGTATCAAAATTTCAAAACAATCGGTCAACGCGTTCGGCCAAAACTGGGTAACAAATAAACACATAAAATACGTTAAATCAGAAGCCGCCATCTTGAAACGGAAATGAATGGGAAACAATCTTACACGTACTTCGTTCGGGCGAATCAAAATTTCAAAACAATCGGTCAACGCGTTCGGCCCAAACTGGGTAACAAATAAACACATAAAATACGTTAAATCAGAAGCCGCCATCTTGAAACGGAAGTGAATGGGAAACAATCTTACACGTACTTCGTTCGGGCGTATCAAAATTTCAAAACAATCGGTCAACGCGTTCGGCCCAAACTGGGTAACAAATAAACACATAAAATACGTTAAATCAGAAGCCGCCATCTTGAAACGGAAGTGAATGGGAAACAATCTTACACGTACTTCGTTCGGGCGTATCAAAATTTCAAAACAATCGGTCAACGCGTTCGGCCCAAAACTGGGTAACAAATAAACACATAAAATACGTTAAATCAGAAGCCGCCATCTTGAAACGGAAGTGAATGGGAAACAATCTTACACGTACTTCGTTCGGGCGTATCAAAATTTCAAAACAATCGGTCAACGCTTTCGGCCAAAACTGGGTAACAAATAAACACATAAAATACGTTAAATAAGAAGCCGCCATCTTGAAACGGAAGTGAATGGAAAACAATCTTACACGTACTTCGTTCGGGCGTATCAAAATTTCAAAACAATCGGTCAACGCTTTCGGCCAAAACTGGGTAACAAATAAACACATAAAATACGTTAAATCAGAAGCCGCCATCTTGAAACGGAAGTGAATGGGAAACAATCTTACACGTACTTCGTTCGGGCGTATCAAAATTTCAAAACAATCGGTCAACGCTTTCGGCCAAAACTGGGTAACAAATAAACACATAAAATACGTTAAATAAGAAGCCGCCATCTTGAAACGGAAGTGAATGGGAAACAATCTTACACGTACTTCGTTCGGGCGTATCAAAATTTCAAAACAATCGGTCAACGCTTTCGGCCAAAACTGGGTAACAAATAAACACATAAAATACGTTAAATCAGAAGCCGCCATCTTGAAACGGAAATGAATGGGAAACAATCTTACACGTACTTCGTTCGGGCGAATCAAAATTTCAAAACAATCGGTCAACGCGTTCGGCCCAAACTGGGTAACAAATAAACACATAAAATACGTTAAATAAGAAGCCGCCATCTTGAAACGGAAATGAATGGGAAACAATCTTACACGTACTTCGTTCGGGCGTATCAAAATTTCAAAACAATCGGTCAACGCGTTCGGCCCAAACTGGGTAACAAATAAACACATAAAATACGTTAAATCAGAAGCCGCCATCTTGAAACGGAAATGAATGGGAAAAATCTTACACGTAGTTTGTTCGGGCGAATCAAATTTCAAAACAATCGGTCAACGCTTTCTGCCAAAACTGGGTAACAAATAAACACATAAAATACGTTAAATCAGAAGCCGCCATCTTGAAACGGAAATGAATGGGAAACAATCTTACACTTACTTCGTTCGGGCGAATAAAAATTTCAAAACAATCGGTCAACGCGTTCGGCCAAAACTGGGTAACAAATAAACAGATAAAATACGTTAAATAAGAAGACGCCATCTTGAAACGGAAATGAATAGGAAAAAATCTTACACGTACGTCGTTCGGGCGAATCAAAATTTCAAAACAATCGGTCAACCCGTTCGGCCCAAACTGGGTAACAAATAAACACATAAAATACATTAAATCAGAAGCCGCCATCTTGAAACGGAAATTAATGGGAAAAAATCTTACATGTACGTCGTTCGGGCGAATCAAAATTTCAAAACAATCGGTCAACGCGTTCGGCCCAAACTGGGTAACAAATAAACACATAAAATACATTAAATCAGAAGCCGCCATCTTGAAACGGAAATGAATGGGAAACAATCTTACACGTACTTCGTTCGGGCGAATCAAAATTTCAAAACAATCGGTCAACGCGTTCGGCCCAAACTGGGTAACAAATAAACACATAAAATACATTAAATCAGAATCCGCCATCTTGAAACGGAAATTAATGGGAAAAAATCTTACATGTACGTCGTTCGGGCGAATCAAAATTTCAAAACAATCGGTCAACGCGTTCGGCCCAAACTGGGTAACAAATAAACACATAAAATACATTAAATCAGAAGTCGCCATCTTGAAATGGAAGTGAATGGGAAACAATCTTACACGTACTTCGTTCGGGCGAATCAAAATTTCAAAACAATCGGTCAACGCGTTCGGCCCAAACTGGGTAACAAATAAACAGATAAAATACGTTAAATAAAAAGCCGCCATCTTGAAACGGAAATGAATAGGAATAAATCTTACACGTACGTCGTTCGGGCGAATCAAAATTTCAAAACAATCGGTCAAAGCGTTCGGCCCAAACTGGGTAACAAATAAACACATAAAATACATTAAATCAGAAGCCGCCATTTTGAAACGGAAATTAATAGGAATAAATCTTACACGTACGTCGTTCGGGCGAATCAAAATTTCAAAACAATCGGTCAACGCGTTCGGCCCAAACTGGGTAACAAATAAACACATAAAATACATTAAATCAGAAGCCGCCATCTTGAAACGGAAGTGAATGGGAAACAATCTTACACGTACTTCGTTCGGGCGAATCAAAATTTCAAAACAATCGGTCAACGCGTTCGGCCCAAACTGGGTAACAAATAAACACATAAAATACGTTAAATCAGAAGCCGCCATCTTGAAACGGAAATGAATGGGAAAAAATCTTACATGTACGTCGTTCGGGCTATAACCTTCGTATCAAATTTCAAAACAATCGGTCAACGGTTTAATAGCTACATTCGTACACTCCTGGCGTTATATAATTTTCCGTCATATAGTTTCGACGCTCCGGATAAGACTAAATAAAAAGCAATTTCTAAAGCGATGATTTCACAAAACGCAGAGCGCCGTTGTATTATTAAATGCTATTCAAAAGCACCGAGGCACAGCCCATTGTGAAGCCATGAATAAAACTTAATAAATGAACACGCTCTTATACTGGTAGACTTGAACAGAGTAATGCATCCTTGATTGCGTTTCTTGCCGCAGGCGCGCTATATACAGTACAGTACACTAGCCCTGGGGCTATCGTCGTGCTTTACAATACAGGGTGTGTGATTAGTAAAACTTATAGTGGGATTATTTTCGAGCAATGCTTAAGTGAATGACGAAAAGCTACACAACGTAACGGTTAAGTTGAATATTACATGACATCGGTGGACGACTACAGTGTTTTAAGTGAATTAAATGTATAAGCAAAATTTGTTTTATTTCAAACTGTTACACTGATTTTGAGTTATGCAACTTTATAACGCCCATACTTTACATTTTTTGTTGTTGTTATTTTGAGGCGAAAAGCACATTGAAGTTATTATCGCCTTCCTAAATTTAAGTATGAGTGTAAAGTGTTAGTCGTAAGTGTAGTGTTGTAAGTGTAAGTGTGTGTTAGACTCGGGTATCGCGAGGGACGCCAGGGTGCATCTCAAAAGCTGCAGCTAATCTGCATCTCCCTGCGGGGTCTATTTTTTTAACCTTTTTTTTTTTTTGTGTGTTTAACGTCCGACTATTGTGCACATTTGGGCTAATGCAGACGATGGGATGATTTATAGCGTATGAAAATGCCAAGCCCTCGCCGGGAATCGAACCCGGGACCTCGGGGTGAAAGCCTAGTACGCTATCCACTAGGCCACCGAGGCGACTTTTTATTTTAACGTCCGACTATTGTGCACACTTGGGCTAATGCAGACGATGGAATGATTTATAGCGTATGAAAATGCTAATCCCTGGCCGGGAATCGAACACGGGTCGTCGGGGTGAAAGCACGCTATCAACTAGGCCACCGAGGAGGTTTTTTTTTAACGTCCGACTATTGTGCACACATGGGCTAATGCAGACGATGGAATGATTTATAGCGTATGAAAATGCTAATCCCTGGCCGGGAATCGAACACGGGTCGTCGGGGTGAAAGCACGCTATCAACTAGGCCACCGAGGAGGGTTTTTTTAACGTCCGACTATTGTGCACACATGGGCTAATGCAGACGATGGAATGATTTATAGCGTATGAAAATGCTAATCCCTGGCCGGGAATCGAACACGGGTCGTCGGGGTGAAAGCACGCTATCAACTAGGCCACCGAGGAGGTTTTTTTTTAACGTCCGACTATTGTGCACACATGGGCTAATGCAGACGATGGAATGATTTATAGCGTATGAAAATGCTAATCCCTGGCCGGGAATCGAACACGGGTCGTCGGGGTGAAAGCACGCTATCAACTAGGCCACCGAGGAGGTTTAGGGTCTATATTTAACAATAGGTGATCTTTGTAAGCATCACGCCAAATTTCAACGTACTTGGTCAAACTATCCTGGAGACAAAATAATTTAGTGAAAAAACAAAATGGCGGCTAGCAGGGAAACGAAACATTTTTATGTCCAGGCAGTAGAAAATTCTTTCTTTATTTTAATATAAGAAAACCACTGCAGAAGTTTGGTAGCTTATTTTAGAAACACCCTGTATAGCTGTATACCACATTTATCCAGAGCAGTCGTAAATTAACTAACCTTATTACTGAAGGTTTAATAAAGATTTCACTTCGTTTACACGTACTAATCAAATACAGCCCAAAGTTAATTGGATCTCATTTTTCTTGCGTTTGCCGGCGACGTAAATCCAGTAACCCCGACAACGTATTGAATCGGCTTTAACTTAATTACCTGCACAAATTCTTACCTTAATGATACGGTTGGATTTATCAAGAGGTTCGACAAATTCGAACGCAATAAATCGGATCCCATTGAACAGGTAAATTTGTCTCGTTCCTCCCCGAACGGCGCTAAATTAACGCCTCCCCCGCCCGTCTGTATCCAGTCGAAGTTCTTGTCACGCGGGATTTACAACTCCCGGACAGGCTCACAACGCCAGCTGACGTCGCTTGACGTCTCTTCAGCCCTGATTAGCTACGGCGCCCGAAGGGAGGCAAAACTATTTCGTAAGATTGTCGTAAAACAAGCAATTTTCGCGCTGCACTGGTTTCCAATCTCCCCGGAAGTACAGCGTGCGATGGTTCAACGAGCGCCCAGTTGTTGGGACTGATTTAGTGATGGACTAGTCGTTTAGTGCCTGAAGAAGTCGACTAGTCGGTTGTTCTGCTTGACTAGTCGACTAGTCGGTAATTCACAATCAGAATGCGATCAGAAGATGAAGGACAAGAAAACTCAGCTGATGCGTTAAGGTCTTATTTTTTTGTAGACTCTGTTCTAAAACTATTGTAACAAAAAAAGTAGGGCGTCTACTTTTTAAATGTATATTATTTAAACATTTCAGACACTTCTTACATAATTTACATAAAATTTTACCGTTTTTTCTTTTATCAAAATACTGATCTTTTTGGAGACATTTTAATACTATTAGATTAAAATAAATTAATTAAATTTTTAAAATATACTACGCCACGACCACTAAAATAACAACAGTAACTTATTTACACTATTTATTTACAACACTCTATTTATATACACTCTGAAATCCCGAAATCATACCATTACATTACAAGAAAACTTTAAAAAATTTTAATCTCTTAATAAAATCATCACTCAATCAAAAACTGCAGAATACTGAATAACACGTCTACTGGACTTACTTTAATATCAATTCCAGAAATAGTGCCCACATTTCCGTTTGTTCCAGGAAAAGTGAACACCGATTAGTCGACTTTATCTATTCAATGGCTTTGACGTATATTGGATCCGTAAGTTAGACAACGAATAAAACTAGTCGACCAGTTTATTCGATGTTTCAATCTAGTCGACTAGTCGGTTGTTTGAAGTAGTTGATATTCCCATCACGGTAAATAGAATACACGGTAGGGGCCACGGTGCGTATACGAAATAGACTACCGCGCGCGTGACGTCACTGGATCAAACTCTTCACTGCTACTATATATAGTTTCCCGCTAAACAACGTGATGTTCTGTAAATCTACTTGGAGATTCGGTGTTTTTATTTAATCTGTAGATGTTGTGTTTTAAATAAAAGGTGTCAACAACAATACTGCACGATAAATGTGTTTTGTGTTCGAGGTTTAAAAAATACAAGAAAATATTTAAATATGTTTTGAATCTTAAAAAATACATAATGTATTTTGTTTAGTATTGTATAACTGTGCATGCATAACAATGCCTGGTTGCGCTATTGCCAGTTGCTATAATAATGATAAAAATTGTAAAGGAAAGGAATAAATATTGTTTCATTCCATACATTTCATAGAATTCCTAAAGATAAAGGCCTGAGAAAAGTGTGGGTTGATGCGTGTAAACGAGCAGATCATTTTAATTTTGATAATGTTAAGGTCTGATCACTTCATTTTAATGACGATGATTTCGAAAGGGATTTTAAATCCTAATTATTAAATACAACACCTGTGAAATCCGGTGTCATTCCACGTTTTAACATTTCCACCGTTGAAAAGAAATGTGTTGATTCAGAACGAGTGAGAAGAACAAAAAAACGTGACAACCAAGAAACATTAAAAAAAATTATTGACGAGTCCGTTGGAAATCTACCAAAAAAATCACCTGTAAACTGAAATGACGTTGGTGCAATTGTAACGGGTAATTCTGTAAATGAAACCCACTTTGCGTAGTCAGTAGTTTTAATACAAATATCGTTGTAAATAATGCCTCTGTAGAAGAAATTAAATGTTTAAGAAATGAAAATTTACTTTTGAAGGAACAAATTCAACTTGCATTACAAGAACTGGCCTCGGGTAAAAATAAAAATATGGTTTTATAAAGCAATGTTACTAAGTTTAAGAATATTTTTTTCTGATAATCCGACGAAGAGGAGAAGCCTTAAATGACTTGCAAGCTAGTGAAGATGCTGTGAAGTGTGATCTACAGAAGAACTCTGATCTACTGAAGATGATGGCTGGCTATATAGCGTATAGAGTCACGAAAAAAAATCGTCTCAACTTTTGTATACGGTCATCTAATAAACGAGTGCCACAATAATCAAAGGGATTGGCTGTCAACTTTGTCAATGTGCTATTTATTTATTTACCAAATTCCTATTATGTATAAAAATATTTACAAAAAAGGACCTAAAGGAGCATAAAAGCCCATACATAGGTTGGTCCTTTGTAATTTAATTTATTGCTAATTTTTTATTCCAGATGTATATTTTCACAGTCAACCAAATAATTGTCAAGGAACACCCTCAGATACGTAATTCATAGTGCGATGTGCTTTTAACTTTCAAATGAAAAATAACTCGAATTTTTCAAGCTATGGGCCTATAATTTACTTTAATATTATGTAATATTGTATAAAATAAAATGTTTCTGTTTTGTCAATGAGTGAATTCAGTAAGTAAAGTAATTAATAGCGTTAATAATGTTATACAAAAGGAATTATTATTGTAATTATTATAATACTATAATACGTTTACTACGTCTGAGTTTGACCCGATGACGTGCCATAGCACACAAGTGGTGGGGAGGACATGCGCGTGGCCCATACCTTGCATTCTATATACACCTTGACTCCCATCACTAGACTGTAGAGGTGGGTAAGAAAACACCAAACTGTTAAAAAAACTGCTTTTCTATATACTACAAACAAACTGCTTTTCCAAAAGGAAACAAGCAGTTTGATTTGGACTGGTTCGTGATTGGTTATCGTTGGGACTTCCCCCACCACCCACGTTCTATTCGAACGTTGCCGCAAGCGCTAAAACTTTTTTCCTGCTGTTTTCCTGCTGCTTTTCTTCAACCTGCTTTTATGCTTTTTCCCTTTATTTCAAAGTTGCTTGTTGCTTGTAGTGAAGTAAGAACTGTTTGGGCGTTGTCAACGTTTATCTCTATTTTGTTGCGAGTTGTTTGAAAGTTTTAAATGTAAACTTTGTTGTTCAAACATTTTTTAAATTGTTAAATCAGCCATAATCGTGTTTTATATTAGTTTTTCTCCGTAGTTTATTTTGTGTTTAGAAATTTAAAAATATTTAGTGGATAATTTTGAAAGTTTTCTTTTACTTTTTCTATGTTTTTAGAATTAAGTGCATTGTTTTTAATTATTTATTGGATGTGTGGACTTTTTAAAATTCACAGTATCTACTCTTGTATATATCTTGAATAATTTTAGGTTATTCTAGTACTTTTTCTAAAATTTTGTGAAATATAGGCTACATCTGAACATAATCAAATCTTTTAGTGTCATATGTTTTAAAATTATGGCTAACCGTCAAAGAAGTATAATTTGGAACTATTTTTCTAAGGCTGAGAATGAAAAGGCTTTTTGCAATATATGTAAACAAGCCTTATCTTATAAATCCAGTGTGACTAATTTGAAAGGACATTTATAATAAGCTATAATAACCTATAATTTTGTAACTATATAGAGCTAATTTTATTTAAACACATTTGGCCTATGTTCTTATTACTATATTGTACTTATTAAGGTTACTTTTTTCAGTGTTGAAAAGTGAAAACTTACTTTCTCCCAAATAAAAATATAACACTAACATCTCACATTTTGTAAATACATAACCTAATTTTATTTAAACATATTTTTTATATTTATTATCAATAATCAATATTTTTAGCCAACTAAAAATATTCTAAATTGTTTGCATTTCAGTAAATACGCAAAGGACTATTTAATTTTTAAGTAAAAAGAAAGAATGCTTCTATTAGAAATTCATTGCATTTTGTAAATATAAAATGGCATACACATATATTACGTTTTGAGAATGTAATTTAATTATTACTACACTTATAAGGATTATTTTTTTCTGAATGCTTTATACCAAAAAACAGTTAAGAACATGGTGGTAATGGGAATGAAAAAGTAGTCTTAGAAAACTGAACGTTTGTGCTTCTGTTTTAGCTCGAGTTTCAGTTTTCTAAACCTGTTTTTTCCAACTGTTTTAAAAAGCAGTTTTTTCTCAACAAACGGTTTGTTGATATTTTGTAAAAATAGCATGAACACCCACCCCTACTAGACTGATTATCTTTCGCAGAGTCGTTACGAAGTTTAGCCTATACACGCTACGCTTTCATCCGCTGACTTGCCCAATGAAGCCGCCTTCTGTTACTTAGACCTTCTGTGTTGTATTTCTGCAGCAATACACAATACTGGTGTGAGGGGGAAAGAGGATAATGGTCACCGCCATGATGATGTGTATGTAATAAGCATATCTTTATAAATATGCATCAGTGTTAACGGATTAAAGGGTTAAAACGTTTGACTGAATGCTATCACAGAGCGAGCCTGCATTGCATAGATAGGCAATTCAGTATTTGGCTGTGGTAGCCTATGTAGACAGACAGAGAGAGAGAGGGAGGGAGAGAGAGAGAGAGAGAGAGAGACCTGTCGTTATCACAAAATGCATTAGCCATTGTAACTCATTGTCATATGCGGGCTTCATTTATCTCTCATATAGGCGACATGTTTTGTCCAGACTTAAACAAATGTTGCGAAAAATTTCTGTTATTGAACCAAAAATAAAAATCGTGTACCGTGTTTTCTTCTCTTTTTTATTTTAATTAGGATAATTTTCCAGAAAAAATAATCTTGTTTTTATTGTATTAATTGCTACGATTTTTTCCTCAAAAATAAGTAGTTATTAAAAACAACATGAAAGTTATTATAACCTATTAGCTGTTCAATGAAATCAGCTGATCGTTACGAATTAACATATAACAACTGATCTTTCATTATGACTACCAATATAAATTTGTGCACGCATATCACGCGGAAGTAAAAACACAAACGTTGTGATTTCTTAAATATTTGAATTGACCATCATTTCGTTAAACGAATTTTGCTGGCTAACGAACTTGTCAAAGTTACTTTTGAATTCGATTTTTGTTCCGAGTTTGAATCGAATCGGACTAAAATTTCGAATACACCACACACACACACACACACACACACACACACACACACACACACACACACACACACACACACACACACACACACACACACACACACACACACACACACACACACACACACACACACACACACACACACACACACACACACACACACACACACACACACACACACACACACACACACACACACACACACACACACACACACACACACACACACACACACACACACACACACACACACACACACACACACACACACACACACACACACACACACACACACACACACACACACACACACACACACACACATACACACAACACACACACACACACACACACACACACACACACACACATACACACACACACACACACACACACACACACACACACACACACACACACACACACACACACACACACACATATATATATATATATATATATATATATATATATATATATATATATATATATATATACCACTGAAATTTTAACCACTGAAAAGCGACCTAGAGGTCAGTGTCGGCACTTGTAAGGTCTCGGGGTCTAGGTGTGTTTAAAATCAGTTCGGTGCAATAGCTCATTTTCCAACACCAATTTCCTCAATAAACTTAACTAGGAACCATTCTGGTTCCGAGCGTCAATAACAATAACGCCGTAACTTATTATAACTTTAAAAACTATTCCAATAGAAGTAATCAAGTTGTTTGACAAAAAGAGAAATATTAAAAAAACGTCTATGTAGTTACAGACTGGTACATTTATCAACAAATTGAAGGAAGATAAACAGCAGCGAAGAACGAAGATAATAAAATTGCATCTGAGTAGAACACGTATATCCTCTCATTGAAACAAACGAAACGATAAACATTTTAGAGAAATTGTTACAGAAAAAGAAGAAAACAAGGGATAAAATAATCAAGGCACACATCTGTTCCGACGACGTGATGAAAAATAAGTTCCAACACTTATTTGTTTTACTTTGCGCTTTTGAAAACAGTGTTCGTGCGCAAGTAGTAGGAAAGTAACGCTTTATTTTAACCTGAAAATATACTTTCTTGAGATGAAAATAGGCACTTTGCACACGAATTGAACTTAAACATTTCCATAGGCTTATTGTAGTATTTAAAAGTACTGATTCAGCAATACAAATTTATTGTTCAAACACACTGAGAGGTTAGGTTATTCAAACTTCTTAAAATATCGAAGAACAAAAACTCAGAAACATTGAAAAGTTTCCAGCGAAAAATTACCGTTATCATCGCCCAGGCGCAATATTGAAATTTTTAGAAAAAAGCAAGGAAACGATACAAATAAAGTTAGGGGTATTACACACATAAGTATTAACAATAATTACAATAAGTGTTTTATTTGTCAAAAATTATATAAGAACTAGCATTAACCGTCGCGGCTTTGCCCATGAAACTTAAACTGTTTCAGTAATGTAATAATTTAGAAACATAAAAATATATGTTAATAAAAGCGTGATCATCTAAACTCGTGATTATTTTACAGTGAATATGCAAAAATATTATAACCTGAATATGTTGTTTTATTGTCTTCAAACTTGTTCCATTCGAATTTAAGAAAATCTGATCAAGAATATTTTTGTCCAATACAAACATTTATACCTATTCTATATTTTTGTCCTTTTAGGGGATGAATTCAGGGGAAAATACTGAATTGCGTGTATCATAATTTGTGTTTTAAAATATTTTGTTTACTTTTAAGAAAATTTGATAAAAAATATTTTTCACCAATGCCAACACTCTTTTTTCTCCCATGATAACTTTTTTTCCATTTTTATTCTTTTAGAGGATGAATTCAGAAAAATGTTGAAATATGTGTTTCATAGCATATTTCTAGAATACATGATTAAAAAAATATTTTTTCAATACAAAATTGTACCCCTTTTTTATATTTTATACCTTCTTTCAATCTCTTTAGGGGATGCGTTTTAGGGAAAAGGTGAAAAATATATTTCATTACTTATACTTAAGAGTGACTATGTTACGTTTTAAGAAGGTCAGATGAAAAACATATTTTTCCAATAAAAATTGTTGTACCTCATGTTTACCTCTTTAGGGATTGCATATTGGAAAATCGTTTTTCAGTGTACCTCTTTTTCAGTGCATCTCGACAATGTTGTAAGACTGTACCCTGAAAATTTCAAGTCTCTAGCTATTGGCTGTACGTTGATTATTACATTTGGACTGGGTTAGTAGTTTAATGGTGTTAAAATCAAATTTTTACATCTTTTATTAGTGCACCTTGACATTGTTGTAAGAATGTACCTTGAAAATTTCAAGTCTCTAGCTATAATAGTGTTGGTTGTACGTTGTTTATTAAATTTAGACTAAGTTAGTAGTTTAATGGCGTCAAAATCACATTTTTTTAAAATCCTTTATTAGAGCAATTTGACATTGTTGTAAGAATGTACCTTAAAAATTTCAAGTCCTCTAGCTATAATAGCATTGTACGTTGTTTTAGCATAATAGGCTGTACGTTGTTTATTAAATTTGGACTGGGTAAGTAGTTTAATTGAGTTAAAATTATTTTTTTGCAAAATCCTTTCTTAGTAGGCTACGCGCTTACATATTAAAACGAAGGTATCCTTACAATTTCAAGTCTCTAGGTTTTATAGTTTGGGCTGTACGTTGATCAGTCAGTCAGTCAGGACATTGCCTTATATATATACATATAAATGAAAGAAATAAGATGACAATTCCAAATAACATGAGCATAAATATAACTTATTAAACAAAGCACAGTTCTCATGGCCGAAACGTCGCCTGAGGAGTGGCTGGCTCTTCAGGTACAAACTTTAACAAAAACTTATTGTTAGAACAGTGTTCACTGATAAAACCAAACTAAAATTTACAAATTTTAATACAAATAATGAAAATAAATAGCCTATAAGTAAATTCTTCCCTTAATTGATGGCGATACTGCCAAGCTGTCCTGCAGTATTTGCTTAGTAAAATTCACTTAAAGACTCCTCAACATCTGTCAAACCAAGCTCACTTTTTTGGAAGTAAGTTAATCTTGTTTCAAAACAGGCAAACCCCCCCACAAAATGCACAATGTCTTCTTCCTCTTGTCTGTTACACAAAGAACGCACCCGTGAAGCTGTCTTGTAAGTGTACTTGTATTAAAAAAAGGTGGCAGTGGCATGACTGCCGACAGAAGTGACTACTTCTTATCATGGGTTATGGCTATATACGAACCAAACTCGTATTTTACACCACAAAATAAAATTTATAGTCGATTTTCAAAATCATGGATACGTTCGTTTCAGTTTAACATGTTTCTAAATACAATATTATATGATTTTATGGTTTTTTTGCCAAGACATAGATTTTTCCTACTCGACACTAGAATAGGCTATAACTGACCATGAGGGAAGCACGGAATCCCGAATGTATTCCTGCTACTCTTAATATCTGACCCTGTGACTTACTGTCATTGTAAATGCCACCTTCAATGGAAACTGCAATATTTTAATTTGGAAAGACAGGTTGTTTGGAATTATAAGATTGTTTCAATTAAAATAATTGCAAATGTAAGCTTATAAACAATAACTTTATAACAGGAATTCAGATTTTTAAAACGGGAATACATCTATGTCCATCTCAGGTACCTAAATCATGTTCGTTTTAAATTTCATCTCAATCGGTCCAGTAGTTGATGTGTGATTGAATAACAAACAAAAACACACACTTAAACTTTCAAATTTAAAATATTGTATTAAAAAGTGTAAAATATTATTAAAACGTCACTGTTATAGCCTACAGTTAACACATATCACAAAACTGCATACTAAATAATTCAGTTGCACTGGGTAAGTAGTATAATGGTACTGAAATATTTATTATTCATACCTACCAATATATAATAACTTATAAAACGTCACTGTTACACAGTTAACACTTGTCATAAAACTGAATACTAAATAAAGTTGGACTGGGTAAGTAGTATAATGGTGCGAACATACAAGTTTTCACTTCAAAAATACATTTTAAAACAAAAATATATATAAGAGCGTGATGCGTGACGGCAAACTGAATTTTTCCCCTGTAAAACATACATCCATACCCCGCCATAAGAAGTATTCACTTCAAAAGATTTAGAGAACACACCCAGAAAGAAGTACATTATCTACAAACTCGGCTTTCGCAGAACATCTTATGGATAAAAACCATAAATACGAAGACATCCATACTAACATGAAGATATTACATTTATGTAATAAAAGCAATTATACGGGTGCGATTGAAGAGTTTGAGATTTATAAGAACAAAAAATCACACCCACATAACATTTTAATTTAAATCCAATTTAATATGACACGGCTCTAAGGATAAGTGATTTAAATAAATAATGTAAACCAACAGATTCACCGCAACTGATAACACTGAGGGTGCCGAAGACTCTGCAGTCCGAAATGTAACGACATACGAGTTGCACGGTAGTGTTTATTCAAACCAAATCTTATCGTGTGTTTAGTGTTTGTGACGTGTGTTTTCAATGTTTTGTTAACTTTGTAACTACCTCGACAGAGGGATTTGGCATTTTGTATTACGGCCTGAAAATGAAGCAGTAAGGTTTCGAAACAGCGGTAGCCTTTACGAAGTGAGTATAAAAAGTACTAAACGGAAAAAAATAGGTCATAGGTCATAATAATAATTATTTAAATATGTAGTCCGGTGGCTATGTTGCAATAATGACATTTAAATAAAGTGCAAACTGTCACATACTGCATTGTACCTGTCAATTGATTACGTTAGCACAAAATTATTCAGCTATGAAATTACATTAGGATTGAATTAAAAGGCAAATTATGACTTCAATATGTCACCAATTAAAAACAGTCCTATATAAAATACAGTGTTGTTTAATGGCAGCTCTGATTAATATATTATGCCTAGACCAAAATATTTTTTTAAACACATTTTTGCCCAAAAGGCAGTACATTTCGTAAAAAAACAATGTGTTCTGCAAATAATCGCGGCACGCAGCTGTCTCGCTGACAAGATTTAAAGGGATTTAGTAAAGGTAACAGAAATGTAATAATCATTTAAATTAACTTTTTAATATGCAAACAAATGTTTTTCCAGTTAAAAATATTCTTTCTATAAAAATCATAGTTTTTTATGCTGCCAAGCTACGGTAGGACTATTGCCGCCTCGGTGACCTAGTTGATAGCGTACTAGGCTTTCACCCCGAGGACCCGGGTTCGATTTCCGGCCAGGGCTTGTCATTTTCATACGCTATAAATCATCCCATCGTCTGCATTAGCCCAAGTGTGCACAATAGTCTGACGTTAAACACAACAAAAAAAATAGGACTAGCCGATCGGCCAGATTTACAGGATATAGTCAGTAACTATACTCGTCGTAGTTAAATTAGAGGCCGCCATCTTGAAACTGTAGTGAATAAAAAATCTTACACATCCGTCATTCTGATTTTATTCGAGGTACCTTCGTAACACATTTTAAAACAATCGGTCGCGGCGTTTGGCCAAAACTGCGCAACAAACAAACGCACAAACCAAACGATTGAATTAAAACCGAAACATTCACTTCGCTCGGGACACTTTAAAACTACATAGCTTTTCCCTACAACGTTATCACTGTTAAAATGTGTGCAATATTATAAGTGTCCAATGAAATTAAACTTTGGACAATTTGTGCAGGTTTCAACAACGATTAATTATTATAAAGAAGTCATTAAAAAACAGTTATAAGATAAACAGATTGTTATTACTTAGTCCAACTTATACGAGCAATTAACAAAATCAATATCCGCGCCCAGTTTGAATAAAATCGGAGCAAAATTACAGACGTTTGAGTCACTTGCGTGAACAAACATTTTAATGGACTCTGACACATATCTTAGAGATCAGGATCAGTGCGCATATTGAGGTCTCGGGTAAGAGTCCTTTCCGTATTCACTATATTTTATCAATAGAAATTCACTAAGAAAACATTTCTACATACACAAAATTGTACACATTTAGTTTTTAAAATTGACCGCAAAATTTAATAGTTTTTTTGGTCACTCTTATCTATTTGGTTTGGTACCCGAAGGATTTGCACCACATTAGAATGCGAGAAAGTTTGTGCTGTGTTATTGCTACGTTCATTATCGATCCAGTTACCTTTAAACGAACGTACCCACTATCACAATACCCTTACTATTCTATATAGTGGGGGGGGGTCGTCTATGTTGCCTAGCGAAGAAATAAAAGCCAATGTAACAGACACGCAAGTTGCAGACTACTCTGAAGATTGGATAATAACAAGATTATCAGGGGAGGGTTATCAAGGGCCGGGCGTACGATACAAGTTAAGGGATGATACACGAGAAATATTTTATTTAAACAAACAAAGCAGGTGCTATACCAGAGGCGATGAAGCGGACGAACTGGGTCAATTCCCTTTTGTGCCCTTCAGAAATTCTACGTTTACGTCCCCCACAGGGCTGTTTGTTATAAATGTACGTTTTGTCTCGTAGGATAGAATACGCTTTGACAGCGCCTCAGCCGGTTAGGTCACGTGATGTGTGCAAACATTGTACAATGCATTGCTTAACGTCTGCAGGCTACGTCAGTGTATTGAAATAAATACTTCCTCAATACACAATGGAAATGGTTTTCAAAAATTTACCGAAATTTAATATTATTACACAAACTAATAAATATTTTATTATTTACATATATTTCAATTTTATAATAAAAATATCAAAGTGCACCTTGACCATCGCTTCATGAAAAATCTGAATGAAATTTTGAAATTGAAAAAAAACAAATTTTTATTTAGAATAATCGTACGTTGGTGAAATTATGTTGCTGCTTAATATCTCGAAATCAAACCATTTTAAAACAGTTTATCAGATTTCACTGGATCACAACTTTGTTCAAAATATCAATTTGGAAGATACATTTTTGAAAAACATTATTTCCGTTGAAAAATGAGCTGCAACTAAGAAATTAGCATCGATCATTATATATATATATATATATATATATATATATATATATATATATATATATATATATATAAAAGTAAATAATTCTTCAAGTTAGAAAAATGTAAATTACATTTCAAACCGGTGTACATTCATTCAAAGCTTTTCTGAAAAGAAACATTTGTTAGACATTTCGTCAAAATTGTAAATCAAAATTTTCATATTCGGGGTGGTTTTCGCTCAAAAACTGAAGTCGAACTGAAATAGCTTTTACTTGCTTGCTCTTTTTTATTACCTCCGTATGACGCAAATAGAAATTGACATCAGCTCAAGTCAGCCCACATATAGGCCTAAACTTTCTTCTGAGCCTATACTGTAGCCTAGGAAGGCCTATTGTGTATTATTTTAATAGACGAGAAAAACGATTTTTCAATTGGAAAAATGATCTAGTAGGGCGACCATCATGATATGATCAGGTTGTGGACCTTTAAGTGGTACCGATCCTAACCTCTAGATCAGGTTTTGAGGGGTAGCTAAATATATATATATATATATATATATATATATATATATATATATATATATATATATATATATATATATATATATATTTATATATATTGAGAGAGCCACCTCGGTGGCCTAGTTGATAGCGTACTGGTCTTTCACCCCGAGGACCCTGGTTCGATTCCCGGCCAGGGCTTGTCATTTTCATACGCTATAAATAATCCCATCGTCTGCATAGCCTAAACAATAGTCATAAAACCCATAGTGTGTGTGTGTGTGTGTGTGTGTGTGTGTGTGTGTGTGTATATTTAGAGAGAGAGAGAAGTGTGTGTGTGTGTGTGTGTGTGTGTGTTTTAGTAAGCTCGCGTTCGCAATTTTTGCCCGATTTGCTTCGAACGTAGAACAAAAAAAACCGTTTCAAAATGGCAACCATTTCAAATGTTTAAGAATTCGTAAATTTTTGTCTTAATTTTTTTAAATCGAATTTGGCTGTCGTAATGTGCTTTGAAAATTGCATAAATTGACATTTTGAATTTCAATAAAATCCGTTGAAATTTAAAAAAATCTAGTTTTACGGTAATCAGGGCGAAACAGCTGCGTGCAGCGATTTTTATTTTATGTTTAAATTCGATAAACTCGATCTTTAAATAACTACTGGCGATATTTTAATGAAGATACTGGTTTTTAAAACATCGCTAAGTCTTTATTTTTTGAGAATGTCCGAAAAATGTCTTATCACTGCACTCAGAAAAACGATTATTTTGAGAAAAAATTAAAGAAATAACCTTATCGTGAGAGTCGTGATCTCCAGGAATAAAATTCCTCTGCAGCTAGCATATTAAGGGTACGTATTTAAATCCTTTACTTTGTATTATTTAAATTTACTACGACACGGCCTACGGTTGTCTAATGTGACCGTGTAAGAGAGGAGGTGTTTTGGAGACGTAAAATGCTATTTTTATAAACGTTCATTTACCCAAACCTAAATGTTTAATTTCCGTTATGTTCACAGTATAAGGGCATTATGTGTGTATAACGACCCCGCATCAGTTGCAAATAAATTAGTGGAAATATAGGGGTGTGGAGGAGAGTAGAGGGGTGGGGGAATTCCAATTGATTAGCCGTAGTGCACTTTAATTAATAACAAATGAGGAGATATTTACACCTTATATACTACTGCGCAAGTAGAAAGTATGGTATTCGTAAGAAATTGTTCAGGCTTTAACGGTTTTTGTACGAGGGTTGATCAAATATAAACGAGACTGATTTTTTAAAAAATTTATTGCTTACTTACAAATTATTCTTGATACAACTTATTTTTCTACATAGTCTCCCGCACGAGTAACACATTTTTCCCACCGGATTGGAAGTTTTTTAATTCCATCTTCGTAAAAAGTTCTCGGGCGTTCATTGAGCCATTGGAGCACGAAGGTCTCCACCGCAGAATCGTCTTCGAAACGCTGGCCTCCAAGCGCCTCTTTGAGTGGCCCAAACAGGTGATAGTCGCAGGGTGATAAGTCTGGACTGTATGGGGGATGTTCCATTGGTTCCCAGCCAATTTGATTGAGTTTAAGCCTCGTAGCGTTCGCCGAATGTGGTCGGGCATTATCGTGAAGAAGAATGACGTTTCTCGCCGGTTTAGATTTCCTTTTCCTACGAAAAGACTGTTTTGCGGCCTCTAAAACATCGCAATAATATTGTGCATTTATTGTGCGTCGTTGATGGAGGAAATCGACGTGAAAGGAGCTTCCGAACAGCATCAATGTTTTCGTCCGTGACGGAAGTGGTCGGGCGACGATCATGGCTGAGGTTTTCTACTGCTTCCCGTCCTTCGGCGAATTCCTTGTGCCAAGCAAAAACGCGAGCTCTTCACAGGGTCCTGTCCCCGTATTGAGCCGTCAATCTACGAAAGATTTCAGTCGGATTGACCCCCTCCTTGGCCAAAAACTTAATAATAATTCTCTGCTCCACGGAAACGTGCATTTCACTCTCACTCATTGTATAGTTTTATACTGAAGGGTCCGAACGGAAATGTTGCCCGTCTACGCCCGTCCCAAACCTCCCAGGCTACCTGAAACCCCACCCTTTAGAGTTCAATGTCCAACGGAAAAGTTTTTAGAAAGTCAGTCTCGTTTATATTTGATCAACCCTCGTATTTTTAAATTAACATATCTCAGAAAAAATGGTTTTCATTTGCTTTTTTATATATTGCTTTCAGAGTAACTGCGTATGTAAGACACGTTCCAAAAACAATGAAATTTAAACAAGTTATTAAATTAAACAAATATAAAAAATATCTACCCTCGTTTATATATATATATATATATATATATATATATATATATATATGTGTGAGTGTAAAGTGTTAAAGTTGTAAGTTTAGTGTTATAAGTGTAAGTGTGTTAGACTCGGGTACCACAA
Organism: Callitettix versicolor; assembly: GCA_022606455.1. Classification (NCBI taxonomy): domain Eukaryota; kingdom Metazoa; phylum Arthropoda; class Insecta; order Hemiptera; family Cercopidae; genus Callitettix; species Callitettix versicolor. The sequence continues at coordinate 5,643,868 of CM040190.1, forward strand.
GGAACGACTAAATCCTCTCAATAGGTGCAGCTAGTCTGCATACCCCTGTGGGAGATATATATATATATATATATATATATATATATATATATATTATTATTATTATTATTTGCGCATAGACCCCGTTGGATCACGCAAAGCACTCCGACTCATGTCTTGTTCCTTCTAATCCTCCACACCTCCCTCATCCTGTCCCCATGGATCCTCTTCCGCTCCTCCGTCCATTTTACCCCTGCTCTCTTTGGGATTTCATTCTCTAGGACCTTCCAACCGAGCATCTTTCTCCTGTATGCGCGCCTGTCTTCAACATCTGTTGAGTCTATTCCTGCGTCATGTAGGTCTATTCTGACTTGTGCGATCCACGACGTTGTTGATTTGACACCTTGTATATACTTAAGGATTCTATTGGCAAGTCTCGTTGTTGGGAGTCTACTGATGTGTCCATAGAACCGAAGCCTCCTTCTTCTGATATCTATATCTATATATATATATATATATATATATATATATATATATATATATATATATATATATATATATATATATATATATATATATATATATATATATATATATATATATATATATATATATATATATATATATATATATATATATATATATATATATATATATATATATATATATATATATATATATATATATATATATATATATATATATATATATATATATATATATATATATATATATATATATATATATATATATATATATCAGTAAAACGTGCAGCGACGTTGTCCGATGCCTAGATTCCACTCTTTCCGATCTTCCCATTGTCCGATTTGTAAATTTCGAACACTCCTAGCTTTACGGATTCCTTTAATCCAGCTCTTTCTCGGTCCTTTCTTGCCTTTCTTAAGGTCGACACCCACTCCATTTCTTGGTTTGGCAATCGCGCTCTGCTCATCCGTTGGACATGACCGTACCAAATTAACTGACTCCTCTCAATATCCTTTATAATCGTGTCCTCTATTCCCATCTGTTCACGAATTTCCTCATTTCTCATTCTTTGGACTGTCGATATCCTAGCAGATCTCAACGCATCCGTTTCTACAGCCTCTACCTTTTCTTGATTGTTTTTCTTTAATTCTCCACGTCTCAGATCCATACATAAAAAACTCTTAATAATCGCATTATATATATATTGAGCTTTTGTTATTTTGTTATATTCTTACTCCATCGTAATTCACGAACCGTTTTCTCGCCTTAGCTCGTTGTCTCTTAATTCCATCCTTTCCGAGGCTACTTCTAGACTTTTTAGCAGAAATATCATTTTTAAAAGTGTTGGATCGCTAGTCCAACGCCTCAACCCCCAACCTGGAGGACCAGAGTACCTCTCTTTGTCTGACTCCTCACTATTTACCTGTCTGGCAAGTGTGGCTCTACCAGTAGACACTACCGCCGCGGCATAGCTCTCCAGAGGACACTAACCCCTTCATCCGGCAAAAGGTGCCTTCGTCAAGGTGGAGATCCTTCGGAGGACATATATATATATATATATATATATATATATATATATATATATATATAGAGAGAGAGAGAGAGAGAGAGAGAGAGAGAGAGAAAGAGAATGTTCCGCTATCTAGCACCAAACTGTTTAGAGTTAAATATATTTGCGCATTGTATATAAAGAAGTTCATTAATAAACATTAATGAAAACATTAGTGTGTGTGTTTGTGTGCTCAAGGGTGTACGCGTGTGCAGTATATTACACTTAGGAATATATGTACAGTCTAAAAATACAAGTATTGATTTAAATATTACTGTACGACAATAATTAAATATCAGCCAATGGTATAGTCTGAATTATTCTATTTACAGAATTCATGTTTTCTTTATGTTCAGTTATGGATAGTGGCTTAAAAAGAAGTTAAGACTTTTTTATTTTCGTTCATGTACCAATAAGAAAGTTACGTATGCCACATATTTCAGAGGTCATATATGTATTTCAAAATTTGTAAAGAGGTGCTATGACACTGCTTAACTTCTTGCTGTACATTGTTGTACGAGGGTTGTCCGTAAAATGAGGTTCCCAAGGGGCTATAGTCGCTGCGAACGTTGTTACGCGGGATCCGGTGGCGTTGGCTTGCAAAGACGGACGTACAGACGTTCTTGACGAACAGCGTTTCGGACCAAACGATTGCGAAAGTGGAAGAAGCGATGCTGCACGATCGAAGGGTGACTGTTCGGGAGCTCTCCGAGATGATCCCTGATGTCAGCAAGACCTGGATTGATAAAATTTTGGCAGACCATTTAGGGTATAGCAAGGTTTGTGAAAAATTGGCCCCAAGCAGACCACAAACGGCAACGTATTGATGCGGCCCGCAAATTTCTTCAGGCCTACGAAACCAATGGCAAAAAATTCTTAGACTCCATTGTCACTGGGGACGAGACCGGGGTACACTATACGATAACGGAAACGATACAATCACGTCATTGGAACATCAAAAGTCACCGAAGCCACGGAAGTTCAAACAAACACTGTCTGCCGGCAAAGTCATGGCGAGCGTGTTTTGGGACGGGGATTGTTGTGTTATTGTTGAACGAATTCATGGATACCGGCAAAACAACAATCAATCAATACACACCGCCTGTGAGCCGTTAAGGAACCTTCGCCGCGCGATTCAAAACAAGAGGAGAGACATGCTCACGAAGGAAGTTTGTTTCCATCAAGACAACGCTCGTCCGCACACCGCCCGTGTAACAACCGATCTCATCAACCAATTTGGATGGGTTTGTTTCCATACGCTGTCAACAACCGTCATCTACAGCCCGGACTTAGCCCCAAGTGACTACCATCTCTTCCCTAATTTGAAGAAACACGTAGGTGGGAAATATTTCAGAACCGGAGAGGAGCTGAAAGAAAACGTTTTAAGCTACCTTCGCGGCGCGGCGGGAGAATTTTTCGACTCAGGCATACAAAAGATGGTTCACCGTATGCAAAAATACATCGATCTCAATGGCGATTATGTCTATAAATATAAAAAAGTGTAAGATTTATAAAAATGTATCATTCAATGCAAATAAACATGTTTCTCATTGTGAAAAATAATTGAGAACGTGCAACCCTAGCACGTTTTATTCGTTTCTTTTTCCCATTAACTGCAAAAGGTCGCCAATGCTTACCAGTACACAAATACAAATGTTTATACTGACAGAAAAAGTTGAAGATAATTTAAAAACGTCATTGACTTACCGCCTCTTTGGGCTGTGTAGTGTAGACATGGTGAATGGCGAAGCTTCACTCGGTACATTTCCTAAACATAACAAAACAGAAAAATGTTTCAAAACTAAATAAAAAAAAATGTAGGAACTTGAAGTATTTGTATAATTTGCATTGATACATCTCCCATATATTACAAACGAGTCCACTCGTTTCTATATAAGATCCCACTTGCAAAATGATTTTAAAACCTACAGTAGCCTGATTGTAACGGATTATCGGACTAATCCCGCAATATCGTACATTAAATGTTTCATTTTTTTGGAAAATTGTCTTCTATTACGTCAGTGAAATAGCTGCATGACTACCAAGTTTATTAAA
>CM040190.1:5652435-5674935 GCA_022606455.1 Callitettix versicolor
ATAACACGGCCAGTCGCAATCTGACAACCTTCAAGTTTTTGGGTTGGGGTGTATTTCTCCCGGGTTATACCAGTTGGGTGTAAAAATAATAATTTGTCGCACTTCGATATAAGGCTTCTTTGTATTCGATTGCCTTCTTAACCTATTATTTCCACGATGAAATCCTTAAATAGGAGAAAATTATCGAAACGCCGCTACTTGTCCCCAAACTTGATTAAACATATTTGTTATAACTTATTACAAAAACAAATTTTAAAAATTTAAGTTCTGCAGAATTAAACGAGCAAACGTGCCTGTAAAATGTTTTCTCCGAAACAACGCTAAGGATTTTCTTGAAATTTTCACATTGGGATTTTCCGATACAAGGAACACATTTTTCAAGATCTTATTTTCGAGATAATTATGTAATTCTCCGCATTACAAAGAAATAATCGAGTTTTTTTCCAAAAACGGCCGAGGGATTTTCTTAAAACTTTGGCAATAAAAATTCACCGATACGAGGCATTCATTGGACAAGGTTTTATTTTCGGGGAAATGAATTTTTTCCTCTTTACCAAGGAGTTAGGGATTTTTAATATTAGAAACTCATTGGTCAAGGTCTTATTTTTGAGAAAATTACAAAAACTTCATTAGTCGAGATCTTATTACTAAGATATTTATTTTCCGGCCTAAAACTGCCATTTTTAGAAACAGAAACAGGATTTTTTCGTTTTATTATTTACTTAAATTCTTAAACTAAATGAAGCTCAGAATCCTAGCAACTTTGTATTAAAAAAATTTACCTTAAAAAATAATAATAAACAAGTTTTTATTATTATTATTATTATTATTATTATTATTATTATTATTATTTATTGTTATTAATTGTTAAATTAAGCAGCTTTGACCTTTTAAAATTATTATAAATTTAATTTTTCAAAATTTACTTGACAAAAACTAATTGCTGTTATTGAACCAAAATTAAAATCTTGTATCATGTTTCCTCTTACTTTCATTTTAATTACGGTAATTTGTTCCAAAACACTACAAATTAACATAGCTAGTTCTTAACAACGTAAGCTAAACTTATAATAATCTATCACCTGTTCAAAGAAATCAGCTGATCGTTACGAATTAATATAAAACGACTGATCATTTAAGCTAGTTTTTAAGAACATAACCTAAAACATATTATATACTGTCAGCTGTTCAATGAAATCAGCTGATCGTTACGAATTAATATAAAATAACTGATATTTTACTACAACATAGATTTAAACAACATAACCTAAACATATTACAGCATATCAGCTGTTCAATAAAATCAGCTGATCGTTACGAATTAATAGGAAACAACTGATCCGTTTAGCTAGTTTTTAAGAACATAACCTAAACATATTATATACTGTCAGCTGTTCAATGAAATCAGATGATCGTTACGAATTAATATAAAATAACTGATATTTTACTACAACATAGATTTAAACAACATAACCTAAACATATTACAGCATATCAGCTGTTCAATAAAATCAGCTGATCGTTACGAGTTAATAAGAAACAACTGATCCGTTTATCTAGTTTTTAAGAACATAACCTAAAACATATTATATACTGTCAGCTGTTCAATGAAATCAGCTGGTCGTTACAAAATTAATACAAAACAAATGATATTTTACTACAACATAGATTTAAAACAACATAACCTAAACATATTACAGCATATCAGCTGTTCAATAAAATCAGCTGATCGTTACGAATTAATAAGAAACAACTGATCCGTTTAGCTAGTTTTTAAGAACATAACCTAAAACATATTATATACTGTCAGCTGTTCAATGAAATCAGATGATCGTTACGAATTAATATAAAATAACTGATATTTTACTACAACATAGATTTAAACAACATAACCTAAACATATTACAGCATATCAGCTGTTCAATAAAATCAGCTGATCGTTACGAGTTAATAAGAAACAACTGATCCGTTTATCTAGTTTTTAAGAACATAACCTAAAACATATTATATACTGTCAGCTGTTCAATGAAATCAGATGGTTCGTTAAATAACTGAATTAATACATAGATTTAAAAACAAATGATATTTTACTACAACATAGATTTAAACAAAATAACCTAAACATACCTACAGTATATCAGCTGTTCAAAAAAATCAGCTGATCGTTACGAATTAATATAAAATAAACACAGATTTTACTACAACATAGCTAGTTTTCAAAAAAATCACATAAACTAAACATATTTAAACAAAATACAACATAGTACAGTACATCAGCTGTTCAATGAAATCAGCTGGTCGTTACGAATTAATACAAAACAAATGATATTTTACTACAACATAGATTTAAACAAAATAACCTAAACATAGTACAGTATATCAGCTATTCAAAAAAATCAGCTGATCGTTACGAATTAATATAAAACAACACAGCTTTTACTACAGCATTGCTAGTTTTTAAACACATAACCTAAAAATATTACAGCCTATCAGCAGTTCAATAAAATAAGCTGATCGATACGAATTAATGTAAAACAACTGATCTTTTACTATAATTACCGATATAAATTAGATCACGCATATCACGCGAAGGGCAGAATCTAATATCAAAACCAACCCTAAAACATGATAAATGTTAAAAATCAGCGCCAAGCGCGTGACTCGATGTTTTTACGAGAACGAATACAGAAATAACAGCATTAAAAAAAAAATCATTAACACACTGTGGTTTGTGTTACAGTGAGCATGCGCTATCTAACACATTCTATAAAATAAAAGTGAGCTGTCAATAATTGATTTGTTAATATTACTAACAGTAGTATATATTTTTGTTTCATTGGATACAAAAGATCACAATTCATATTCTTTACTGTTAAACGTCCAAGAGAAAATATCGTATTTTATTTCTTATGCGATTTTTTTTTGTAAAGTTACCTACACATTTTAAAAGCGCATCAATTTCAAAAAAGGTCGATAACTTCAAAAATTATAATAATAAAGTTTTTGTGTTTGGTCATACTGTGAACTATAAATTAATACGATATATTTAGTATTTTCGGAGTTATAATTATTTAAAAGCAAAAATAGCGAATGGTTGGGTGATGAAGTCAACCAACAATTATATTTTGTTCTTAGTTAATTTCCACCACTATTATAATTACATTTATATATATATATATATATATATATATATATATATATATATATATATGTGTGTGTGTGTGTGTACACATACATATATATATATATATATATATATATATATATACAGTACACACACACACACACACATACGCCACTAACACACACACGTCCCACTAACAGTTTCGTCTTTCCAAACCTGTGTTTATTATTTCTTTCCACGAAATACGTTTTTCAAACTTAAGTGGTTTAGCATTCAACATTATACAGATTATTTTCGAGTCCAGTGAATATTTTACACACACACACACACACACACACACACACACACACACACACACACACACACACACACACACACACACACACACACACACACACACACACACACACACGTCCCACTAACAGTTTCTCGTCTTTCCAAACCTGTGTTTATTATTTCTTTCCACGAAATACGTTTTTCAAACTTAAGTGGTTTAGCATTCAACAATATACAGACACGACACACATACACACACACACACACACACACACACACACACACACACACACACACACACACACACACACATATATATATATATATATATATATATATTAAGACGAAAAGCACATTGAGGCTATTATCGCCTCCCTAAATGTAAGTGTGAGAGTAAAGTGTTAAGGTCGTAAGTGTAGTGTTGTAAGTGTAAGTGTGTTAAACTCAAGTACCCGCGAGGAACGTCTAAATCCTCTCAATACGTGCAGGCAGTCTGCAACCCTGCTGTTATACACAACACACACACACACACGCACACACACACACACACACACACACACACACACACACACACACACACACACACACACACACACACACACACACACACACATATATATATATATATATATATATATATATATATATATATATATATATATATATATATATATATATGTGTGTGTGTGTGTGTGTGTGTGTGTGTGTGTGTGCAAGTGCGTGCGTGCGCGTATAAGTAATCGATGTTGGTAATACAAGTACGTTAATCAGAAAAATTCGTTCAACAGTTCCAAAATGGAGGTCACTCTACATTTTAAAAACTCAGTAAATGTTTTGTCTTAGATGATCTTGAAAAGCTCGTTTCACCGCTGTAGTCAGCATTAAAGACTGAATACATCTGAAAATCTAGAAATCTAATTTGACAGCGGACGTTGTTTGTTTTCAAAGTAACTAAAAAGTTTAAAATACCGCTATATAAAGACGTCCATGCCAATTATGATGGCGAAATCATTATTCCAGAAGCAGACTAAAACAAATAAAACTTTTTGAAATTCCCTTCTATCACTTTACGTGTTACTTCGATAATCCGAAAATGAACAGTCTAAATTAATGGGACGCCCTGTATATACAATATCGTACAGTCGATTAATTAACTCAAAAGTGTTACAGTGTAGTGATTACAGACATAATTACAGAGCAATTATAACAAAGCTGTAATTAACTCAAGTGTCAGGCTGCAGAGATTTATAATTAAAAATTAACACTAAATGCAGATGAAGTCGAATACGTCACGTGATTAAATAATGCGCTCCCATTGGATACGTGTAATGCATAGCGACAAACAAACGCTTATAACCGTTTTAAATTATTCGTTAATATTACTCAGTCAGAATTAAATTATTCTGAACGCTATTCAAATACACTAACAACATTATATAAACAAAAACACTTATAACCGATTATCAAACGACACAAAAATCGATTTTTGTTATTTTATTTTAATTTACTTACACACAGATACAATTTTTGACAGAACATCCCAACAATGTTTCTTTTCTAAAACAGTTTTGAATGAATGTACAGCGGTTGATAATGCAATATATATTGACATATCCTTGAAGGAATATTTATTAACACACACACACACACACTCTCTCTCTCACACACACACACACACACTCTCTCTCTCTCTCTCACACACACACACACACACGGACTCTCTCTCACACACACACACACACACACGGACTCTCTCTCTCACACACACACACACACACACACGGACTCTCTCTCTCTCTCACACACACACACGGACTCTCTCTCTCTCTCTCTCTCTCTCACACACACACACGGACTCTCTCTCTCACACACACACACACACGGACTCTCTCTCTCTCTCACACACACACACACACACACACACACACACACACACACACACACACGCACACACACACACACACACACACACACACGCACGCACACACAAACATGCGCGCGCCCTCACACACACACACACACACACACACACACACACACACACACACACACACACACACATATATATATATATATATATATATATATATATATATATATATATATATACCTTAGTGTCACTACCATTGACAAACTAGATTTTTTTTATTTCCTCGAAATAACAACTGTCTTGAAATAAATAATAATTTTCCTTCAAATTTATTTACTTATTTTTCAATGGAAATAATGTTTTTCAAAAATGTATCTTCCAAATTGATATTTTGGACAAAGTTGTGATCCAGTAAAATCTGATAAACTGTTTTAAAATGCTTTGCTTTCGAGACATTAAGCAGCAACATAATTTCACCAACGTACGAGTATTCTAAATTAAAAATTTTTTTTTTCAATTTCAAAATTTCATTCAGATTTTTCATGAAGCGATGGTCAAGGTGCACTTTGATATTTTTATTATAAAATTGAAATATATGTAAATAATAAAATATTTATTTGTTTGTGTAATAATACTAAATTTCGGTAAATTTTTGAAAACCATTTCCATTGTGTATTGAGGAAGTATTTATTTCAATACACTGACGTAGCCTGCAGACGTTACGTAATGCATTGTACAATGTTTGCACACATCACGTGACCTGGCCGGCTGAGGCGCTGTCAAAGCGTATTCTATCCTACGAGACAAAACGTACATTTATAACAAACAGCCCTGTGGGGGACGTAAACGTAGAATTTCTGGAGGGCACAAAAGGGAATTGACCCAGTTCGTCCGCTTCATCGCCCCTGGTATAGCACCTGCTTTGTTTGTTTAAATAAAATATTTCTCGTGTATCATCCCTTAACTTGTATCGTACGCCCGGCCCTTGATAACCCTCCCCCGATAATCTTGTTATTATCCAATCTTCAGAGTAGTCTGGAACTTGCGTGTCTGTTACATTGGCTTTTATTTCTTCGCTAGGCAACATAGACGACCCCCCCCCACTATATAGAATAGCGAGAGTATTGTGATTGGTTACAAACATCGATAGTGCACGTTCGTTTAAAGGTAACTGGATCGATAATGAACGTAGCAATAACACGGCACAAAATTTCTCGCATTCTAATCTCGCGCAAATCCTTCAGGTACCAAACCAAATAGATAAGAGTAACCAAAAAAACTAATAAATTTTGCGGTCAATTTTAAAAACTAAATGGATACAATTTTGTGTAGGCAGAAATGTTTTCTTAGTGAATTTCTATCGATAAAATATAGTGAATACGGAAAGGACTCTTACCCGAGACCTCAATATGCGCACTGATCCTGATCTCTAAGATATGTGTCAGAGTTCATTAAAATGTTTGTTCGCGCATGTGACTCAAACGTCTGTAATTTTGCTCCGATTTTATTCAAACTGGGCGCGGATATTGATTTTGTTAATTGCTCGTATAAGTTGGACTAAGTAATAACAATCTGTTTATCTTATAACTGTTTTTTAATGACTTCTTTATAATATTTAATCGTTGTTGAAACCTGCACAAATTGTCCAAAGTTTAATTTCATTTAATACTTATAATAATTGCACATATTTTAACAGTGATAACGTCGGAGGGGAAAGATATAACTTTTAAAGTGTCCCGAGCGAAGCGAATGTTTCGGTTTTAATTCAATCGTTTGGTTTGTGCGTTTGTTTGTTGCGCAGTTTATACCAAACGCCGCGACCGATTGTTTTAAAATGTGTTACGAAGGTACCTCGAATAAAATCAGAATGAAGTATGTGCAAGATTTTTTATTCACTTCAGTTTCAAAATGGCGGCCTCTGATTTAACGATGACGCGTGTAGTTACCGGCTTTGTCTTGTAAATCTGGTCGAATGGTTAGTTCTATTATAGCTTGGCAAAATAAAAAAACTATGATTTTTAAGAAAGAATATTTTTAACTGGAAAACATTAGTTTAATAAGATGGTATACATCAAAAATAAAAATCTCTACAGGACAGTTGAAAAGCTCTTGGATACTATGTGAAAGAGGAGAATAAATGTTTACGGTCATCTCAGAATGAACTCAAATGGATTAACTAAACAAACATTTGATTTCTTCTATAACCGCAAAACAAAACCCAACTGGTTTAAGGAAGCTGAGAAAGACTTGATGGAATTGAGAATTGCAGAAGCTTCTTTGCTTGATGGAACGGCTAAGAAAATTACCAGAGGTGACAGTGTAAATCTACACCAAAATCAAAACCCCTCATCTCGGAGGAAGAGAGAAGGAGATCCGACAGAATGAAGCGATACTGGGAGTTGAGGAAGGGACAACGCATGAATTTTTTTTTTTTTTTTTACGTCCGACTATTGTGCACACTTGGGCTAATGATTAATAGCGTATGAAAATGCCAAGCCCTCGCCGGGAATCGAACCCGGATCCTCGTGGTGAAAACCTAGTACGCTATCCACTAGACCACCGAGGCGGTCTAGAAAAAAAAAATGAATGAAGACCACCGAGGCGGCTACGCATGAATATTGACTGATTCCACGTACCCCAAAGAGGGTGGAACGTGCATAAGAAGAAAACGTTAGTTTAAATGATTTTTGTTACCTTTAAATATCATCGGCGAGACAGCTGCGTGCCGCCATTATTTGCAAAGAATTTACTAATTTTTCTTATGAAATATACTTTTGGGAGAAGTTCGTGCTAAAATGAGTTCTTAAATATTTTTAAATATCATCGGCGAGACAGTTGCGTGCCGCCATTATTTGCAAAGAATTAACTTTTTTTTACGAAATATACTTTTGGGAGAAGTTCGTGCTAAAATGAGTTCTTAAAATATTTTTAAATATCATCGGCGAGACAGTTGCGTGCCGCCATTATTTGCAAAGAATTAACTTTTTTTTACGAAATATACTTTTGGGAGAAGTTCGTGCTAAAATGAGTTCTTAAAATATTTTTAAATATCATCGGCGAGACAGTTGCGTGCCGCCATTATTTGCAAAGAATTAACTTTTTTTTACGAAATATACTTTTGGGAGAAGTTCGTGCTAAAACGAATTCTTAAAATATTTTTAAATATCATCGGCGTGACAGTTGCGTGCCGCCATTATTTGCAAAGAATTAACTTTTTTTTACGAAATATACTTTTGGGAGAAGTTCGTGCTAAAATGAGTTCTTAAAATATTTTTAAATATCATCGGCGAGACAGTTGCGTGCCGCCATTATTTGCAAAGAATTAACTTTTTTTACGAAATATACTTTTGGGAGAAGTTCGTGCTAAAATGAGTTCTTAAAATATTTTTAAATATCATCGGCGAGACAGTTGCGTGCCGCCATTATTTGCAAAGAATTAACTTTTTTTACGAAATATACTGCATTTTGGGAGGAGTTTGTGCCAAAATGAATTTAAAAAAAAAATGTTTAGTCAAACCGTAGGTTAATCAGCGCTTCCATTAAACAACACTGTATTTGTATTTTATATGGGATTATTTTTATTATCGGATGCATATTAAAGTCATAATTTGCGTTTTAAATCAGACTTAATGTAATTTCGTAACTGAATAAATTTGTGCTAACGCAGTCAACTATTTGGCTAATTACAATGGACAGTTACAATACAGTGTTCGACAGTTGGCAGTGCTGTGCACTTTATTTAAATGATTATCTCATTAGCTCTGCTGTATGTCCAAGCATGGACAGACAGGGGTTGTTTCGGTGTTATTGCACTGCGACTTTTGTACACGAATTGTGCCCCCTGCTGTATTTCTGAGATACACATTTTCCAGCCCTAGTTCCCTCACATTGTGTTGAAAATACGAAGTGAACCCTGACCGCCGTCAATGTGTTACTCAATTTCGCCGGATTTGAATAGTCCGAATGTTAACTCGCTCAGTTTTTGAAGCTAATTACGACGGTAAAATCAGATTTTCGAAAGAAAATCAAGACAAAATATTTATGAATTTTCAAGAAATTGAAACGTACTGCAATTTTTAAACTGTTGCACAAATTTTGTTGGTTAATGAACTTGTAAAAGTTATTTTTTATCGATTCGAACAATAACAGTACATGATTGTAGATAATAACAGAGTTTTTGAATACATATCTTATATACGAGGTTATTTCAGAAAGTAACGAGAATTTTAATTTTTTGAGCAAAATATTTATTTATTCTTCTACATTGATGTTGTCGCCTTCAAAATAGTCCCCATTGGAGATTATGCAATTGTGCCAGTGCTTCTTCTAATCCTCGAAACACTTCTCAAACTCGATCTTTGAAGTAGCCTTTAGTTATTTCAGCGATGCGCTTTTAATGTCATCTACGGCTGTAAAACGACGGCCCTTTAAGGTTCTCTTTATTTTTGGAAATAGTAAAAAGTCACACGGAGCCGTGTCTGGCGAAATTGGAGGCTGGGGCATCGTTACAGTACTGTTTTTGGCCAAACATTCACGAACAAGCAATGAAGTGTGAGCTGGTGCATTATCGTGGTGCAAAAACCATGCATTGTTTTTCCACAGATCCGGGCGTTTTTTTGGATTGCTTCACGCAAACGGCGTTGAACTTGTAGGTAGTACTCCTTATTGACCGTTTCACCTGGTGGCAGGAATTCATGATGCACTATGCCATTAATATCAAAGAACACAGTGAACATAACCTTCACGTTCGACCGCACTTGTCGAGCCTTTTTCGGTCTTGACGAGCCAGAATGCCTCCACTGGAATGATTGAGCCTTAGTTTCGACGTCATATCCGTAAACCCATGTTTCGTCACCTGTTATAATACGTTTCAGTAATTCTGCATCGTCGTTGACTTCATTTAGTGACTCCTGAGCAACTTCCATTCGCCGCTGTTTTTGTTCAAAATTCAACAATTTTGGAACGAATTTTGCTGCCACGCGTTTCATACACAAAACACTGGAAACAATGTCATGACATGATCCAATCGATATTCCAACATCATCAGCGACCTCTCTAATTGTGATTCGGCGATTGTTCATAACCATTTCTTTCACTTTTTCCACGTTTTCATCGGTCTTCGGTTTTCATGTCTTCACGGCATTATTGGAAACGCTTATACCACTCGTAAACTCTTGCTTTACTCATAGCAGACTCACCATAGGCCTTTGTTAACATTTCACACACTTTGTTACATTTTATTCCATTTTTACGCAAAATTTGATACAAATTCTTTGATCCATTTCTTTTAACAAACGAAAATCGCCGAGCTCATAAAAACACGTCTAACCTTAGTGGCTGTCACAGACAAAGTCAACAATGAAAACAGCTGAAAGTTTTATCATATTTCAATGGCACGTATACCAACACAATAAAAAAATTGTTGACAATCGGACTCTCAAAGCCCGCGAAATTTTAAAATTCTCGTTACTTTCTGAACACACTTCGTACTTCTTCAAGTGGGAAAGTGAAGTGAATAAAGGTATACGTGAATATTTGGACACTCTGTATGTACGACGTCTAAACCTGTTGCCCATTCAGACATAGACGTACGCGTTGTAACAGTCCATAAACTCACCCCTAGCTATCTTGCGAAACGTACCCTGCAGCAGTTCAACTGTATAACGTAATCTACTACAACCCCCGTAAAAATCTCATTTGCTGCTTAAGGGATGCAGATAAACTTTTACACTCACCCCGCCCAGGAATATTACGTTCGACATTTCGACGGACTGGTTGGTTATTCGGGTAGAATCTGCGGTTTAAATTTTCTTTCTGAAATGTTTTTTTTTTGAAAATTTAATTTCACCATCGCGATCAGCGTTAAAATCGGCGTAAATTAGCGTTTTGAATTTCCAAAAATAGTTGAAATTAATTAATTCGTTTTGACGTTTTTTTCGTATTTTAAATGTAATTTAATAATGCTAATATGTGCAGATCGTGTCGAACCCGCGATCGTTAGGTGCGCAGTTCACTCACGCAACGGGCTATAGCTGCTTTAGCCACATTGACCACCAATAAGCTTTTTAATTATTTTATTCTAACGTATATCCAAGTTAAAAACACATTTTTGGACTCGTGGAATTAAAGAACAAATAAATATATCGAAATCTAAAAAGCGACATTTTCCGGGCCAACTTTACTTTGTATAATAAAAAGGGAAGTTGCATTATATTGCCCGCCTACACATACACTTTGCAGATAGAGAATGTAGCTACCCGATATAGTAACAAAACGTCCAGTTACCAGGTAACAAACAAACAACCAGCGCCTGCAAAACAATGTGTAATTGCTGCAACGCACGAATGCACAGAAATAAAGGTTCCAGGCGTTATCGTATTAAACTAATATGCACATTGAAAACACTACATAAAAGCTTGCAATTAATTTGCTATTTTCTCGTGCTCCATTTTCAAATGAATCGATGCTCTACGAGATCAAATTGTTTTCCGCAGTGTAATATTATCAGTGAATTTTGATTGAAAAATTATGTATTCGAACGGCCATGATGGTAAAATTTGTGCAGGATTTTTACTTCTAGAAACGTCACTGAACGTGACGTCTATTATAGACATGTTTTAAAACCACTCTGAAAACGTTAACTACCGTACTAAATAAATATTAAAAAGAACAGGTTAATTTGCAACACAAATTTTGTTACGCTGTGGTGATACGAGCACTGTGGTGATAGTATTACTGTGGTGATACGAGCGCTGTGGTGATACGAGCGCTGTGGTGATACGAATGCTGTGGTGATAGTATTACTGTGGTGATACGAGCGCTGTGGTCATACGAGCGCTGTGGTGATAGTATTACTGTGGCGATACAAGGCTGTAGTGATACAAGCGCTGTGGTGATACGAGCGCTGTGGTCGTACGAGCACTGTGGTCATACGAGCGCTGTGGTAATAGTATTACTGTGGCGATACAAGGCTGTAGTGATACAAGCGCTGTGGTGATACGAGCGCTGTGGTCATACGAGCGCTGTGGTCATACGAGCGCTGTGGTGATAGTATTACTGTGGCGATACAAGGCTGTAGTGATACAAGCGCTCTGGTGATACGAGCGCTGTGGTCATACGAGCGCTGTGGTCATACGAGCGCTGTGGTGATAGTATTACTGTGGCGATACAAGGCTGTAGTGATACAAGCGCTCTGGTGATACGAGCGCTGTGGTAGTACGAGCACTGTGGTCATACGAGCGCTGTGGTGATAGTATTACTGTGGCGATACAAGGCTGTAGTGATACAAGCGCTGTGGTGATACGAGCGCTGTGGTCGTACGAGTGCTGTGGTGATAGTATTACTGTGGCGATACAAGGCTGTAGTGATACAAGCGCTGTGGTGATAAGAGCGTTGTGGTCGTACGAGCGCTGTGGTTATACGAGCGCTGTGGTCATACGAGCGCTGTGGTGATAGTATTACTGTGGCGATACAAGGCTGTAGTGATACAAGCGCTGTGGTGATACGAGCGCTGTGGTCATACGAGCGCTGTGGTCATACGAGCGCTGTGGTGATAGTATTACTGTGGCGATACAAGGTTGTAGTGATACAAGCGCTGTGGTGATACGAGCGCTGTGGTCGTACGAGCACTGTGGTCATACGAGCGCTGTGGTGATAGTATTACTGTGGCGATACAAGGCTGTAGTGATACAAGCGCTGTGGTGATACGAGCGTTGTGGTCGTACGAGCGCTGTGGTGATAGTATTACTGTGGCGATACGAGGCTGTAGTGATACAAGCGCTGTGGTGATACGAGCGCTGTGGTCATACGAGCTCTGTGGTCATACGAGCGCTGTGGTGATAGTATTACTGTGGCGATACAAGGCTGTAGTGATACAAGCGCTGTGGTGATACGAGCGCTGTGGTCGTACGAGCACTGTGGTCATACGAGCGCTGTGGTAATAGTATTACTGTGGCGATACAAGGCTGTAGTGATACAAGCGCTGTGGTGATACGAGCGCTGTGGTCATACGAGCGCTGTGGTCATACGAGCGCTGTGGTGATAGTATTACTGTGGCGATACAAGGCTGTAGTGATACAAGCGCTCTGGTGATACGAGCGCTGTGGTCGTACGAGCACTATGGTCATACGAGCGCTGTGGTGATAGTATTACTGTGGCGATACAAGGCTGTAGTGATACAAGCGCTGTGGTGATACGAGCGCTGTGGTGATACGAGCGCTGTGGTGATACGAGCGTTGTGGTGATTCGAGTGCAGTGGTGATACGAGCGTTGTGGTCGTACGAGCGCTGTGGTGATAGTATTACTGTGGCGATACAAGGCTGTAGTGATACAAGCGCTGTGGTGATACGAGCGCTGTGGTCATACGAGCGCTGTGGTCATACGAGCGCTGTGGTGATAGTATTACTGTGGCGATACAAGGCTGTAGTAATACAAGCGCTCTGGTGATACGAGCGCTGTGGTCGTACGAGCACTGTGGTCATACGAGCGCTGTGGTGATAGTATTACTGTGGCGATACAAGGCTGTAGTGATACAAGCGCTGTGGTGATACGAGCGCTGTGGTCGTACGAGTGCTGTGGTGACAGTATTACTGTGGCGATACAAGGCTGTAGTGATACAAGCGTTGTGGTGATAAGAGCGTTGTGGTCGTACGAGCGCTGTGGTCATACGAGCGCTGTGGTCATACGAGCGCTGTGGTGATAGTATTACTGTGGCGATACAAGGTTGTAGTGATACAAGCGCTGTGGTGATACGAGCGCTGTGGTCGTACGAGCACTGTGGTCATACGAGCGCTGTGGTGATAGTATTACTGTGGCGATACAAGGCTGTAGTGATACAAGCGCTGTGGTGATACGAGCGTTGTGGTCGTACGAGCGCTGTGGTGATAGTATTACTGTGGCGATACGAGGCTGTAGTGATACAAGCGCTGTGGTGATACGAGCGCTGTGGTCATACGAGCGCTGTGGTCATACGAGCGCTGTGGTGATAGTATTACTGTGGCGATACAAGGCTGTAGTGATACAAGCGCTGTGGTGATACGAGCGCTGTGGTCGTACGAGCACTGTGGTCATACGAGCGCTGTGGTGATAGTATTACTGTGGCGATACAAGGCTGTAGTGATACAAGCGCTGTGGTGATACGAGCGCTGTGGTGATACGAGCGCTGTGGTGATACGAGCGCTGTGGTGATTCGAGTGCAGTGGTGATACGAGCGTTGTGGTCGTACGAGCGCTGTGGTGATAGTATTACTGTGGCGATACAAGGCTGTAGTGATACAAGCGCTGTGGTGATACGAGCGCTGTGGTGATACGAGCGCTGTGGTAATACGAGCGTTGTGGTGATTCGAGTGCAGTGGTGATACGAGCGTTGTGGTCGTACGAGCGCTGTGGTGATAGTATTACTGTGGCGATACAAGGCTGTAGTGATACAAGCGCTGTGGTGATACGAGCGCTGTGGTGATACGAGCGCTGTGGTGTTACGAGCGTTGTGGTGATTCGAGTGCAGTGGTAATAAGAGCGCTCTGGTGATACGAGCGCTGTGGTGGTGATACGAGCGTTGTGGTGATACGAGCGTTGTGGTGATTCGAGTGCAGTGGTAATAAGAGCGCTCTGGTGATATGAGCGCTGTGGTGATACGAGCGCTGTGGTGATACAAGTGTTGTGGTGATTCGAGTGCAGTGGTAATAAGAGCGCTCTGGTGATATGAGCGCTGTGGTGATACGAGCGCTGTGGTGATACAAGTGTTGTGGTGATTCGAGTGCAGTGGTAATAAGAGCGCTCTGGTGATATGAGCGCTGTGGTGATACGAGCGCTGTGGTGATACGAGCGTTGTGGTGATTCGAGTGCAGTGGTAATAAGAGCGCTCTGGTGATATGAGCGCTGTGGTGATACGAGCGCTGTGGTGATACAAGTGTTGTGGTGATTCGAGTGCAGTGGTAATAAGAGCGCTCTGGTGATATGAGCGCTGTGGTGATACGAGCGCTGTGGTGATACAAGTGTTGTGGTGATTCGAGTGCAGTGGTAATAAGAGCGCTCTGGTGATATGAGCGCTGTGGTGATACGAGCGCTGTGATGATGTAATATTCATTGAAACTGCTGATTACACACCACAGCAGTTCTTTTGATTTTATTATTCCATTTTTCCACTATTTAATAAAAAATTCGGGTCGTAAGTTAGAGAAAATAATTTAATCGGTTTCTTTTCGTAAATGTTAGTCAAGTGGAAGATCGATGTTACACCAGACATTTCAGAAAATATGAAATAAAATAAATTCTAGGAAGTAAATAAAGAAACTTCACAAAGGAGAGCGCGTTTTGTTTTTATAGTTTACTCGTGATCTGTTTTTTTAATAAATTTTCAAAATCAAATCGTAGCGGATTTCGCTAAAAAATTGTCATATACGAGTTCAAACGTCTCCTAAAGTAACTGACAGTTATCGGGTTTCAAGCATGACTTTCTTATATTTTGAATTTAAAACATTTACTTCAGTATGACCCTTTAAAAGTGACAAAAATTAGATCTTAAATGTATTGCAAAAAATGTGGTATATTTTCCATTAATTTTTCCGTAGGTCCGTTTTTTTTGGGGGGGGGAATAATTTAATGTGAGAATATGCACTACTGAAGTAAAACTTTCTATAGCGCCAGCGAATTCAGCCTTTTTGATCGTAATAAATCTACCTGACATGTAAGGTTTTAGTCGTCACGGTTACGCAGCCAGTTATTTGCATTAAATATTTATTTATTTATTATTATTGTTGATTATTAAACATTTTAATTAACGCCATTACACTACATACCCTTTTTCCCGTTGGTTTTTCCTTACCGTTAACACAGAAGCAAAATAATAATAATAATAAAATAAAACGAAGAATGTTTATAATAAGAGGAATTTATCTATCAGGACCAAACTCCACCATTACAATGCGGTAATTAAGCCAGAAAGTCTTTACGCCACGTAATCTCCATGAGACAGGAGAAATGGATGAGATAGAGAAGAAGGAAAGAAAGATGCTGGGAAAATACTGGGACCAGCGAAAACAGAGAAGGGTGAGTTTAGGTTTAGGGAAAGCAAGGATTTGTACAGGAATGAGGAAGAAAGGATGGTAGATACAGTTAGAAAGAGGAGAGTGCGGCTCTTTGGTCACGTTATGAGGATGGACAACAGTACTCACAAAGCAAATTTTCAACCACGTTTATAAAAGTAAGAATGGCAATCGGTGGTTCTAAAAGATAAAGAAGGACATGGAGGAGATGGATGTAACGGAGGACGGAACGACACTTAGGAGGATGATACGAAACTTCAATAGTTTCCGGGAGAAAGAAAAGAAAAGAAGTGGCATCTAGAAAGGAGGAAGGAGCAGAGTGAGAGAATGAATATTTACTGGAAAGCCAGAAAGGAGAAGAAGAATAAGAACTAAAATTGATGCATTTAATTATTTTACTTTGCCCTCAGATGGCCAAAATCGATAAAAAAATCATTAATTATAATTAATTCTATTAAACTACAAACCCAGCTCACCAAGCACAAAATTGTTACAGCGTTTACCGTTTTATATACCTTGCACCCATTTTGTAATAGATTAATTTAATTAATAATGAACGCCATTGAAGTACATACTTAGCCCAGTCTTAGACAATTGTTAGAACATTAATAATTGGAACCTATGTGGTTACACTTATTGTAGTTCCACTTCAGTCGGCCAGTGCCACGACTGGTATATTTTTTTAAAAATATTTTAAAGTGTTTTACTTCAGTGTTGTTTTTGGGAACTAGCTCGATGCGTGATCGACACAGCTGCGTACAGTGAACCAGTATTTATATCACTTTTACAATTTTTTTTACCGTCCGAACGCTATCGACATGTCTGAGTAACGGGAAAATGCAGGTACACATAAAATATTCAGAAAGTAAACACCGAGGGAAGCAGCATAAAAGGGTATTTTTAGCTTAGAGTGGATTTCTCAATTGAAAAATATGAAAAGACGGAAACCTGGAACTGAAATATCTGAAGCTATTAAAAGGCAGGCAGTGTCTCTTTCAGAGGTTAGTGATGGCTCGAAAAAGAATCAATGTGCAGCTTTATTGCGGAAGGAACAACCCTAAGTCCACAGAAATACAGCACTCGCGATCAGCCCGTCTCGCTGACGTGATGTAAGGGAATTTACAAAAGAGTAACAATTTCACATGTCAATAATCATCGTAATAAATGTAGTATATAATATATATATATATATATATATATATATATATATATATATATATATATATATATATATATATATAT
The DNA here is from genome assembly GCA_022606455.1 of Callitettix versicolor. Lineage (NCBI taxonomy): Eukaryota > Metazoa > Arthropoda > Insecta > Hemiptera > Cercopidae > Callitettix > Callitettix versicolor. The sequence goes on from CM040190.1 coordinate 5,669,988, forward strand.
ATATATATATATATATATATATATATATATATATATATATATATATATATATATATATATATATATATATATATATATATATATATATATATATATATATATATATATATATATATATATATATATAAGTCGCCTCGGTGGTCTAGTTGATAGCGTACTAGGCTTTCATCCCGAGGACCCGGGTTCGATTCCCGGCCAGGGCTTGGCATTTTCATACGCTATAAATCACCCCATCGTCTGAATTAGCACAAGTGTGCACAATAGTCGGACGTTAAACACCAAAAAAAAATAATAATAAATAAATAAATAAATATATATATATATATATATATATATATATATATATATATATATATATATATATAGCATGAAAAAACAAGCTTAACTTTAATAAAACGCACAATCGGATTTGAAAAATGAAGCTACATTTTACTAATAAGAAAATGGACAATATTTTAGCTAATGCAAGTAATTTTCAAAAAAATATAAGATTAAAAAGTTATTCACAATCAACAATTTTAACGACCGCCATTTTGAAAATTTTAAAAATAAATTGCAGCTACTTTTTTCACACAGTCGTCGATACAGATACGTAGGCCTATACGTGTGCTAAATTTCATGAAGATACCTTGAACCGTTTTAAAGACATAAATTGTTTTTTTGTACATAAAAAAAATGGCGCCCAGACAGAAAACGAAGTGTCTTTGCACCTGTATATTTGAACCTTTCATCTAATTTTGATGTGAGGAACCATGCCCTGAATTCTTGGAATCCTTTTCCTAAACACCATGTGTGTGTCTGTGTGTATGCGCGCGTGCAGATGTGTGTGTGCATGTGCGAGTGTGTGTGCGTGCATGTGCGCGCGTTCTCGTGTGCGTGTGTGTGCGCGTGTGCGCGTGCGTACGTTTGGGCGCGCGCGCGCTTGTAAGCATAATAAAAGCAACATGTTTTCATGCTTGCGTTTACAGTTCTAGTCCGACTTGATACAAACTTTCGTTAATCAGCGAAATTCGTTAAACAGTTTCAAAATGGCAGCCATTTCAATTCCTTAAAAAAACCGTAACTATCTCGTCTCAAATATTTTCGGAAATCTCATTTCACCTCGTAATCGCGCGTTGAAAACTGCGTAAATAAGCGTTTTCACTTTTCAAAATCCGTTGAAATTAAAAATTTTAATTTCACGGCAGTCATTAAGGATTTTTTCGCATTTTAAATGTAGAAGTTTAAAATGCTAATATATGGAGATTTCAAAGCTGATCATGATGACGAAATCAGAACTTCAAAAAAAAATTTAATTACTTTTGCAAATTCGTTTCTATTGCGTCAGCGAGACAGCTGCGTGCGGCGGTTTTTTTACTTAGACCTGAAATGTCCATGAAAGCCTAAAAATATATTCATTATGCACACCTAATATTTGACAAATAATAACTTGAATTCGCCGTAATTCTTTCTCTACCACTCCGTACACGCGTAGCTTACATGGAAATAAACTGTGTTAAACCTTAATCCCACCCTAGCGCATTCTGGCGTGAGTATTTATAAACCTCCATAAATCCGTATTGAAATGTTGTTCCTATAAATAGCACACTTAGATTCGATCAAGCGGAAATATTTGATGTCGGCTTACGGCTTTGCAATGTTGCTATCGGCTTTAAAAGTCTGTCAAGAATCAGCTCGAACCGCACTTCATGGCGCACGTAAAAATACAAATGGTCTCAGCAAGCCGCTGTATCGGCGTGATGGAAGCGAATTTTCAAATTGCTGAAATTTTAACTCATAATTTTACCATCACAATTAACATTAAAACCTTCATATATTATAAATTAAAGTATTTAAATTACACTGAAAATACGAAAATGAACCCTGATCACCGTCAAATTAAATTTCTTAATTCGGATTTTGAAAATTCAAAATGCTAATTCATGCAGTTTATTTTATGCGTAAATAAATGGTGAAATCACATTTTCAAAAATATTTGAGACGAAATAGTTATGGTTTTAAAACGAATTAAAATGATCGCCATTTTGAAACTGTCGAAAGAATTTTGCTGGTTAACGAACTTACACAAATTAACCACAGGCTAATAATGAATCCGGATTATTATTAACAAAATCGATTTTATCGACCGAGCGAAGCGACCGGTTTTACTTAACTGGAATTTGGTTTGTGTGTGTTTTTGTTCAAAACGCATTGACCGATTGTTTTAAACTTTATTAAGACAGTATATTGTAATTCTTCTTTATATTGAGTATTTTATATTCTGTATAGAAATAGTTTTTGAAGATGGAGATTTTCCGAAACGCGTCAACGAAAGAAGAATTGACGAAGCTAGGGAAGGCAGATTATTATACTGAACATAGTGACAGTATATTGTATAAAGCCTGAACGACATTTTTGTAACATTTGTTCCTGTTCGCTTTCGTTTCAAGATGGCGGTCTCTGATATAACCGTGACGAGTATAGTTGCTAGCTAGTTACCGTATGGCTGAACGGCAAAACCTATCATGCAATACAAAACAATTTCTAAAGAAAGACTATACAATTTCCAATTAAGTAGGTCCAGTTTGGTGCTTCCTAAACATTATTTACTGATAAATATCCAAGAAATGTTGCTTGCTAGTCAGAGCGCTGTCGTGAAGCGGTGGACGGGTAATTTTTCCCCATCAATTTTCAGCCAATTTCCATTCGAAAAATTAGCTATTGGAACTTCTTAACCATCATACGAGGGTGGTTCAAATATAAACCGGAATTTTGTTATAAAAAATTTTATTATTAAGTTACAGAGCTGACATTTTTTACAGTTTTTCTCCGTCACACTCTACACTCTTTTGCTACCTCTCCGGAAGCTTTCGGATGCGTTTTTCGTAAAAAATCTCTCTGCTTGTCACGTAACCATTCGCGCACGAAGGATTCTACCTCCGCATTGCTTTCGAATCGCAGTCCGCCAAGTACCTCTTTCAATGGACCAAATAAATAGTAGTCGCATGGCGACAAATCGGGACTATAAGGAGGGTGTTCCAGTGTTTCCAAACCCAATTTGTTCAATGTTTCCATCGTAAGCCAAGCTGTACGCGGTCTGGCGTTGTCTTGGCACCCATCTGGCTGAAATTTTGCGGTAACCGAGCCGTTCATGAATTATTTGCTCAATACTACCTACGCTGATGCCCAATTTTTCAGCCATATCGCGTACAGTACTGCGTCGGTCTTCCAAAATGAGTTTTTCTACAGCGCTGACGTTCTCATCGGTAACACTTGTTTTGGGGCGCCGCGCATGTGGCAAGTTTGCCACCACTTCTCGGCCTTTTCGGAAAGCGGAACACCATTCATACACTTGAGTCTTGGGAGGCACTCATCCCCGAACTGCTCGAGTAATTTCCGATAAATTTCCGGGGATTTTACATTATCTTTGACCAAAAAACGAATAATGATGCGTTGCGCAACAGACACTGGTACATCCTTCTCGCTCATGGCTATAACTACACTAACAAGCGAGGTTACGCGCTCCCGGCTGTTCTCTACGCTTCGTAACAGACCAGTCTAACATCCAGTGCAGCCACTATTACGACACTAAATTTTTCGCGCGTTTATTCAAAAATTCCGGTTTATATTTGAACCACCCTCGTAGTAAGACCCAGGCTTCAGTATTACGCTTAGGAAGTTAGCCTTCAAAACTTTGCGAAATATTAGGCTGTAGGAAACAGGTGCGAATCATAAAGCAGTACCATTTACTGGAAACGGTGCGTGCTTGAAGTCACGTGGTGTTCTTGTCGTCATAAACACCACCGACACACAAAGCTATAAATCCCACAATTTTTTTTTTTTTTTTTTATATTAAGGCGATAGATTTTTTGTTTATACAGCGATAGATCTACAATTCCCAATAGCCATTAGTGTGTCAATAATGAAATAATCGATACTTTACGTTTTACTATCGATAAGATAACAGATAATCCATAATATTTATCAGATACAAAAACAGATTCTATCTTATCGTTATGGTAGGTCTAATTTGAAACAAGCAAGATACATTTAACTGATACGTGGTTAAATATTGTTTTTGTTTGGCGAATTTCCTATGGCAGCGCCCATCATAGTAAGACTCACTAGCACCATCCGAAGTAACCTAACCTAACCTAACCGAACTTTTTTTTTGTTATTTTATGGTGAAAAGCACGTTGAGGCTATTATCGTCTCCCTTAATGTAAGTGTGAGTGTAAAGTGTTAAAGTCGTAAGTGTAGTGTTGTAAGAGTAAGTGTGTGCTAGACTCGGGTACCGCGAGAGACGTCTAAATCCTCTCAATGGGTGCAGCTAGTCTGCACCCCCTGCAGGGACCGGGTAAAGTAATTAAGAATGTACCGCGAGGTCTACTGTTCAATGAAACAATACATGCAAACTTTAATGTTGTTTATAATGATGGAATCAGAATTTAAAAAAAAAACATTAAAAACTTGAAAATTTGCTTCTATCAAGTCAGCGGGACAGCTGCGTACCGAGATTTTTATTTTCAATTTGTTTGTTTTTTTTAACACTAACTAAACGCAATTAAATCTGAACTATAAAACAACGCGTGGTCACTGGCTGCTCTACTGGCATACATTCGTACTTTCAACACTTAGGACAGATTTAAACGGTTGCAAAACAAACTTTAATTCATTGGCCTCAGGTCGAGGCTCAACATGTTTAGGTTCACGAGTTATGGCTATATATTTTACACCAATAAATAAAATATATAGTCGATTTTCAAAATCATACGTTCATTTCAGTTTAATGTATTTCTAAATACAATATTATATGATTTTATGGTTTTTTGCCAAGACATAGATTTTTGCTACTCGACCATGGGAAAAGCACGGAGTCCCAAATGTATTCCTGCTACTCTTAATATCTGACCCTGTGACAATAATTGTCATTGTAAATACCATCTTCAATGGAAACAGCAATATTTTA
>CM040190.1:5679935-5684935 GCA_022606455.1 Callitettix versicolor
GGTTTGGTTTATCGTCTGTTAAACATTAATTTTTGTTAACAAATCTTTTTCAAAGTTGTTTGTTCTAACATAGCACCTCCCCCCACACAAAATGTCACTGACAGGCTTTGAACCCGTCCTGTGGGAATCACACGAGTATTGTTATTTTCCGGGAATTCTTTTCCATCAAGTAAACGGGATAATTGCGTGCGGCGATTATTTAAATCGATTCACTGTGGCGAAACGCCGGTATTCAGCTAATACTAAATAAACTGATTTTCGGAACGTTTGACAGAGTTTTAAGTTGGCTGCGGGCGGGACGCGCCTATGCAAAATCTCACGCGTAAAAACTGATAAATATGCATTGCTCGAGCTACCGGACCCATGCCTTGCTTTAAAATATGCAAATCAAATTCGGCGGCAGGAAAAACTGTTGACTTTCCGGCCGCAAATTACAGTGAGAAAGTATTGAGATGACGAATAAAAATGTTAAATAATTCATAATACTTTTGGCCTGGCTGGAAAACATCACTTCAATAATTCAGGGCAAATTTGGTTCTCTTTATTTGTTTCATGTCTGTCGGCCGTGTAAAGATAAGAGCGGAGCAAGTTTCTACGTTTAGTACTCATGTGATCAGAAGGCAAAGAGATAGAGGAGGAACAAGTTGTAGAAAGTAAGGATAGATAGCAAATATTTGCTGTTAGGACCAGTAAATAAACCATTGTTTACGTTTACATTGCAAGAAAGAGGAGGAAGGGAGATGGGGGGGAGAGGGAGAGGGAGAGGGAGAAGAAAGAGTGAGAGTAAGAGGGCGAGAGGAAGAGAGGAGAGGGAGAACGATCCAGAGAAAGAGGGGAGAGGGAGATGGAAAGATGGTAAGAGGTAGGTGAAGAGAAGAGAGAAAAAGAAAGGGAGAGAGAACGAGGGAGAGAAGAGATAATGAATGAATAATGCCTTAATGAGTGGGCAAAATTGAACAGAAGAGAGAGAGAGAGAGAGAGAGAGAGAGAGAGAGAAAGAGAGGTTCGAGATTTTGAGGATTGTATGTTTTTTTACCTTGAAGGTGAACATTAGGACAATAAGATCGAGAGAGAGAGGGAGGAGAGGGAGGAGAAAGAGAGAGAGAGAGAGACAGACAGACAGACAGAAAAAGGGAAAGAAAGAGGGTTTTGAGATTTTCAGAACTGTATGTTCTTTATCTTGGACGGAGCAAAGATAAGACCATAAGGAGACAAAGAAAGAGAGAGAGAGGAGAGAGATAAAGTAAGAGAAAAAGAGATTTGAGATTTAGAGGACTGCATGTTCTTAATTTTCAAGGAGCAAAGTAAAGACCATAAGAGGGAGAAGGGGAGAGAGAAAGAAGAGGGGAGATAAAGTGAGAGAGAGGTTTACGATTTTGAGAATTGAATGTTTTTTTTTGTGAAGGAGCAAAGTTAAGATCATACGAGGGAAAGAAGAATGGAGATAAAGTAAGAGAAAGAGAGGTTTGCGATTTTGATGATTATATGTTCTTATTTTAAAGGAGCAAAAGCTAAGCTCATAAGGTTGAGAGGGAGAAAGGGGGAAAAGATAAATTGAGAGAGAGAGATATTTTTCATTTTGAATATTGTATGTTCTTTATTTTGAAGGAGCAAAGTTAGGGTTATAAAAAGAGAGAGAGTGAGTGAGTGAGTGTGTGTGTGTGTGTGTGTGTGTGTGTGTGAGAGAGAGAGAGAGAGAGAGAGAGAGAAGGGGAGATAAAGTAAAAGAAATATCTGAGATTTTGGAGATTTCATGTTCGTTATTTTGAAGGAGCAAAACTTTTTCTTTTTTTTCCCGGCGAAAAACCTTTAAGGTTATCATCGCCGAACGGAGCAAAACTAAGACCATAAGAGAGAGGAGAGGGGGAGAGAGAAAGAGAGTTTTGAGGATTATATGTTCTTTATATTGAAGGAGCAAAGTTAAGATCATAAGAAGGAGAGGGAGAGAGACAGATAGAGAGAAAAAGAGGTTTGTGATTTTGAGGATTGTATGTTCTTTATTTTGAAGAAGTAAAGTTAAGACCATAAGAGGAAGAGGGAGAGAGAAAGGTGGTATAGGAAAAGAGAAAGAGAGGTAAATAGAGAAAGAGAGAGAGAGAGAGAGAGAGAGAGAAGAAAGAAATCCAACACGCAGACAAGATCGTTCAGAACGGTTTCTATATAGATGTCATTTTCTCATTTCAAGATAACTTTGGTTATGTATGTATGCATGTATTAAATTAATGTTATAAATTCAAGTTGTATAAAGTTGGAAAAGAGATTGGAACTTCAGTGTGTTTTTTAAAACAAAGTGTTAACAATAAATGGTACACCAAACTAATACAGGCTTCTGAATGTTAACGACCATTTAAAAGCATATATTTCAGCATCGGCGCTCATTTAATGTCTTCGTTTTCGGATCTTACCGTCATGTCCTTTCCAATAGCTCATTTTCAATGAAAATTCTGTAACAAAATTTCAATTACTATCGAGAAAGGAGGGATTGAACAAGCACAAAATCGCCCCCATTTTTCAACTTACCGGTTAAACGATGAACGTTAAAAAAAGCTTTCCTAAAGTAATTTCAACATAATGTTGTAAGCGATCCATAAAATAAATTATTACTGAAACAGAAAACAATGGTGTTAATTGATACCATTATTTAACAATGGCTGTGTTTTAGTGACAATCACGGATAGTGGGGGGGTGCAGGGGGAGACAAAAGGCAGATGGTGACGACATTTGTATAAAGCAAACACAGTTAATGCCGCACTACTGTAGTGTGTTTTATAACTCGATAAGTCATCGCGCTACTTGCAGCAACATTGCGCAAACTTTCTTGCAAGCAGCTTTGTTATACCAGCTGGCAAAAAGGAAATAATCACGGCACGCAGCTGTCTCGTTGCCGTGATGGAAGTTAATTTTAGCAAAAAGTAATTTTTGTAAATTGCTTTTTTGAAATTCTGATTTCACCGTCATAAACAACATTAAAATCTTCATACAGTATTTTGAACTTTAAAATTACATTGACAATAAGAAAATGAATTCGGTTCTCTGTCAAATTAAAATTTCTTAATTTTAACGGATTTTGAAAACTTAAAATGCTAATTCGGACATTTAGTTTTTGCAGTTTTTAACGCTGATTACGATGCTGAAATCAAATTTGGAAAACATTTAAGACACGAAAAGTTATAAATTTTTAAAGATTTAAAATTGATGCCATTTTGAATTTGCTAAACGAATTTTGCTGTCCAAGTAATTACTAAGATCAGTTTTTGTGTCGAGTTTAAATCAAAGCTTACTAAACTCAGAACCTGGGCTAATAAGACGTTAGACATTATATTAAAACGTTAAAGATTTTACAAGAACGTTATCTAGATGTCAGGATCCGTGCTCATTTTGAAGATCCCGAGGCAAGGTCTTGCCATGATAATAGCTCCTTATCATAAACATCCTTATCTAATATTTCCGACATATTAGATATTTAAATATTATATATATATATATATATATATATATATATATATATATATATATATATATGTGTGTGTGTGTGTGTGTGTGCGACATATATAGATATACAAAATATGGTAAGATAAACAGAGTCAAGCGCTTCAAATATCTGAGAGAAATTCTTGAACCCACAGGTAGCGAGAAGGCTGCGCAGAAGGTTCGGCTACTGAGAATGAAGAGGGCTCTTGGTATAACGCGTGATATCTACAATAAGAGATGTATGTCGACGCACACAAAAATCAGACACTACAACACAGTCATAAAACCGGAGGTATTATATGCAAGCGAGACGCTGTCACTCCACATAAAAGCTACCATGGAGGGTATTTTGAAGGAAGAACGCAAAATCTTGAGGAAGATCCTTGGCCCGAGATTAACAGAAGATGGTTACAGGTTGCACTCCCGGAAGACCACAGAGAAGATATCGAACCTGGCAGCAGATATCAGAAGAAGGAGGTTTCGGTTCTATGGACACATCAGTAGATTCCCAACAACGAGACTTGCCAACAGATTCCTTAAGTATATACAAGGTGTCAAATCAACAACGTCGTGGATCGCACAAGTCAGAATAGACCTACATGACGCAGGAATAGACTCAACAGATGTTGAAGACAGGCGCGAATACAGGAGAAAGATGCTCGGTTGGAAGGTCCCAGAGAATGAAATCCCAAAGAGAGCAGGGGTAAAATGGACGGAGGAGCGGAAGAGGATCCATGGGGACAGGATGAGGGAGGTGTGGAGGATTAGAAGGAACAAGACATGAGTCGGAGTGCTTTGCGTGATCCAACAGGGTCTATGCGCAAATAATAATAATAATTATATATGTATATATATATATATATATATATATATATATATATATATATATATATATATATACACACACACACACACACACACACACACACACACAAAATGTGTACGTAATAAATACATTATAATACCAGAGTAAACCCTACAGAGAAATAGAGATATCGCTGTATAGGAAAGGAACTTACAACTGACTTATAACAGAATAAATATGAAAAGACTTATAATTATATAAAAGAATAGCCATTCGTAATCCAAAGCAAAAGTACGAATAGAAAATGTTTAACGTCATTAAATTTGTTGTCATAGCAAGAAGATATCTCACTTAAAATTAATACAACTTTAACGGTAGAAAAAATAAATTTTATGACAAAAGTAACATTAAATGAATAGTTCATTAAGAAGATTTTCTTATAAGTTTGTAATTACACTATAAATTTAATAATCCATTTTTAAAGTTTATTCTTCCTAGAATTATAGTTATGTAATATATTGAGATCCTTCAGGAGAATGTTATTTATGTGGAATATTTTTTTTACTGATTACGCTATTTAAATTAGTGTCGTTATTTTTCATTTCATCGTAATGAAAAGGAACAGATTCAAGTGCAAAAGGTAGATCAATATTAAGAGGCCTTGTGTCATTTACAAATTGATTATTAAAAACGACTTTTAACAATCTTGTTTGCAACATATTTC
>CM040190.1:5689935-5692435 GCA_022606455.1 Callitettix versicolor
TGTCATCATTCTCATCAACGTCAGGAGACTCGGTAGTCGATGTGGTAAAGCACCGGTCAGTCTGCTGCGTCTCCGAACTGCGCACTTTAATGTTCTTAGTTCTAGCCGGCATTACCCCCGATGCTTTTCCGTTACCGTTAACACTGATCACTGATCCCTAGTCCTCATTAGTCTAACTGGCATAAAGTATGTAGGTTAAGGTAAGTAAAAAAAAACAATTCATCAGTCATTATTTGGACTCACTCTCACATCATTATCGTCGTCATTGTGCTAACCCTCCATTATTGTTATCATCGTTATAATTTTCACAATAATAATATTAATCATTGTAATATCCGCATCATTTTCATTAACCTTCAGCCTCCTCGGTGGCCTAGTGGATAGCGTACCAGGCTTTCACCCCGAGGACCCGGGTTCGATTCCCGGCCAGGGCTTGGCATTTTCATACGCTATAAATCATCCCCATTGTCTGCATTAGCCCAAGTGTGCACAATAGTCGGACGTTAAACTCAAAAAAAAAAAAAAATCATTATGCTTCTTATCATCATCTCTATCATGATCTAATTGGAATTTCCCTCTCCATTGTCATCATCATAATTCATTGTTATTATCATCCTCGTCATTTTCATTGTAATTACCTTCATTACCATCACTATAATCGTCGTTATTATCATCCAATCGTCCTTAATTATCGTTATCAATATTACCCTTATTGTCATCCATAGCTTCCCAACCCGGATTTTTCTGAGAGACAACTTACTGTTTCGTATGTTATTTGGTCGGTTGGTTTTGGAAAAAATCAGGTGTTCGTTCACTTCTGAAAGTATGTTTGACGAAAAAAGACGATATAATTTTGTCAATATGAAAATAGGCAAGCTAAATCTAAATGCCAATGAAGTAAATCAATTTATTCAGCTTGCAGCGGTGTGCCGAGGCGAGCAGTTCATGTAAAAACTCAACATAAAAGAGAATATTCATAAAAATATCTACACACATTTCTTTACATCTAAATATCTAAAAATATTTTACAAATTTCGTGCAGTACGAAACTAAAAAGGAAAAATAGCTCTATTTCAAGGAGTTTTGCACCTACGTTTTAATTTAGCGTTTGTTCTGCGCTTGTTATTGCAATACACTTTAATGAAGAGAACCAATGGCGAACATTAAAAACTAATTTCACACTTTATTCTCTCCTCAACTAAGCCAGACGTGAAGGAATCCAAGACAAATGGGGCAATTTCACCCCACTCGGACGGCAATGTATTATTTTGTCCAGAGGGTAGTAAAATCTACCCCTGTGAAAACAAGCTTATGAAATATTCGTCTCTAGATTGAACCCTTTAAATCTCTTCACAAGATAGGCACGGTTGAATATTTGCGAACTCCTCAATCAACGAGACTGGGAAATATACCTTTATCCTTTATAAGGGAGATTTGGCGATCTAAAATGTTTTCATAAAAAGCTTTTTGTGTAGAACAAAATTCTTAGATATTATTTAGAACGAACTGTTATTTGTACTGTGATACACACGTAAAAAGGAATAACTGATACTAAAGTAACACGTAATCTATAAATAATCGACGTGAGAATTTCTGAGACTTACACAACTAATCCTCGTCCTAATATAAGAATAACTGATATTAATATAACTGTTATTTGTACTGTGATACACACGTAAAAAGGAATAACTGATACTAAAGTAACACGTAATCTATAAATAATCGACGTGAGAATTTCTGAGACTTACACAACTAATCCTTGTCCTAATATAAGAATAACTGATATTAATATAACTGTTATTTGTACTGTGATACACACGTAAAAAGGAATAACTGATACTAAAGTAACACGTAATCTATAAATAATCGACGTGAGAATTTCTGAGACTTACACAACTAATTCTCGTCCTAATATAAGAATAACTGATATTAATATAACTGTTATTTGTACTGTGATACACACGTAAAAAGGAATAACTGATACTAAAGTAACACGTAATCTATAAATAATCGACGTGAGAATTTCTGAGACTTACACAACTAATCCTCGTCCTAATATAAGAATAACTGATATTAATATAACTGTTATTTGTACTGTGATACACACGTAAAAAGGAATAACTGATACTAAAGTAACACGTAATCTATAAATAATTGACGTGAGAATTTTTGAGACACGCAACTAATCCTCGTAATAATATAAGAATAACTGATACTAATATAACTGTTACTTGTACTATAATACATTTGTAATATAAGAATGTTGTCATACTTACATAACTATTAACCGTCCTAATGCAAGAATAACTGTTACTAATGTAACTCTTACTTGTACTATAGTACCCCGTAGAGGGTGCAGACTAGCTGCAACTATTGAGATGATTTAGACGTCCCTCGCGATACCCGAGTCTAACACACACTTACACTTACGACTTTAACTCTTTATACTCACACTTACATTTAGAAAGGCGATAATAGCCTCAATGTGCTTTTCGCCTTA
>CM040190.1:5699935-5714935 GCA_022606455.1 Callitettix versicolor
GTGTGTTGTTGTTGTTCTTGTTGTATGTGTGTCTGTGTTGTGGTTGTTGTTGTTGTTGTTGTTGTTGTTGTTGTTGTTGTTGTGTGTGTATGTGTGTGTGTTGTTGTTGTTCTTGTTGTATGTGTGTGTGTGTGTTGTGTTGTTGTTGTTGTTGTTGTTGTTGTTGTGTGTGTGTGTGTGTGTGTGTGTGTGTGTGTGTGTGTGTGTGTGTGTGTGTGTTTTACACTCACATTCGCAATTTTAGTCCGATTTGGTTCAAACTGGTTACAAAAATCGATTAGCCTTAGTCAAACAACATTATTCATAAAACAATTTCAAAAAAGCGACTATTTAACAAAAATTTGAAAATTCATAACTTTTTCGTTACAAAATCGCCAATCCAATTTCTGCGTTGCAATTAGCGTTAAAAACTCCATAGGTAAGCATTTCGAATTATGAAAATCTGTTTAAATTATGAAATTTAATTTGACATAGGTCGGGGTTCCTTTTTGTATTTTCAGTGCAAATATATGCAGACTTCACTGTAAATTCATACTTTCAAAGAGAGAATTCAACTATAATAAAAAACATTATTTCAGTAAATTAGCTTCCATCACGTGAACGAGACAGCTGCGTACCGCGATATTGCTTACTATACCGAAATTACGAACTTACTTGCTTTCTAGCACAAAAACAATTTTCTTAACGGCTCCTAAAGTAGTGTTCTAATAGTCATGACCGGTGTTCATTTCGTGGTCGGAGTGACGTCATCATTACAATGTCGCCGCTGCAATTACTTATAAAAGTGATAACAGTTTGCAGTTGTTCAGTAACCAACGGAAGATAAAGAAGTAAAAACTTGACAAAGTCGTGGGCCGGTGCAAACAAAAGCAAAGTTTTAGCAGGATGCCGTGAAACTTCGGCTCTTCCTCCGGCTTCTTCTCATTACAATACCCAGTTCTTAAAGTTACCCGCACCACTGATTAATACTGCAAATCCGAAGCTTCTGAACACACTGACGTTACATTAATTATTCAACGTTCTATTGCAACTCAGACAAGACAAGTACACTAATCTAATCTTCAGTTGGGATCTGCAGTTTGGTAACTTGGTTGCGCTCTGTTTCATAATTAACGGATTCCCATTGCAAAATGAGCTCAAGGTCCCGGACCTAGGTCTACCAAGTCCTTACAAACGAGTGCAGATCCTGACCTTAAGAATACTCTTTTAGGAGTAATATTTTGTAGTTTTTTTTTTTATTTTAAGGCGAAAGAACACTGAGGCTATTATCGCCTCCCTAAATGTAAGTGTGAGTGTAAAGTGTTAAATGTAAGTGGATGTTAGACTCGGGCACCGCGAGGGACGTCTAAATCCTCTCAATAGGTGCAGCTAGTCTGCACCCCATGCGAGTTTTAGGATTAACACACACACACACACACACACACACACACACACACACACACACACACACACACACACACACACACACACACACACACACACACACACACACACACACACACACATATATATATATATATATATATATATATATATATATATATTACACAAACTTTATGTAAGTGCTCCTTAAAAATAATTTTAAGAGGTTTTATATATATATATATATATATATATATATATTTTTTTTTTTAACGTCCGACTGTTGCGCACACTTGGGCTAATGCAGACGATGGGATGATTTTTAGCGTATGAAAATGCCAAGCCCTCGCCGGGAATCGAACCCGGGTACTCGGGGTGAAAGCCTAGTACGCTATCCACTAGACCACCGAGGCGGCTATATATATATATATATATATATATATATATATATATATATAATATATAACGTATATATAACACACACAAATTATATTACGCAAAATTTGTATAAGTGCCATTACTGGCTTTCATAGACTGAAAGTTGTGCACTACATCATTTCCTCCTATGGAAAATGGGAACATGGCAGATTGTATAGTTCATTACATTTTTAAGAACGTGACATTTTTTTATTATTGGCACCCAGAAATTATACTATAATAATTTTAAAAATTATTTTTTTAAATACTTGAAAAAATCACAAATGTTTTCTTAACTTCGTTATTTTTATCGGATTTTAAAAACTAAACTTTCATTTCGTTCATAATGAAACGAGCAATATTTTATCTAACTGAAGTAATTTTCATAAAAATGTAAGATTAAAACGTTATATTTACGATTACAAAATTTAAATGGTCGCCATTTTCAAAATTTTCAAGATAAAACTTAGGTACTTTTTTAAACAGTCGTCGGTACGGATACGTATATGTGTGACAAATTTCATGAAGCTTCCTTGAACCGTTCTCAACATATAAATTGTTTCTTATAAAAAAACAAAATGGCGTCTAATTTTGATGTAAGGAATCACGCCCTGAATTCTTGGATTTTTTTCCTAAACACCCTGCATATATACACAGTGTATATATATATATATATATATATATATATATATATATATATATATATATATATATATATATATATATATATATATACACCCCGCAGGGGTGCAGATTAGCTGCACCTATTGAGAGGATTTAGACGTCCCTCGCGGTACCCGAGTCTTAACACACACTAACACTTACAACACTACACTTACAACTTTAACACTTTACACTCACACTTACATTTAGGGAGGCGATAATAGCCTTTATGTTCTCTTCGCCTTAAAATAACAAATATATATGTATATTATTATTATTATCTGCGTATAGACCCAGTTGGATCACGCAAAGCACTCCGACTCATGTCTTGTTCCTTCTAATCCTCCACACCTCCCTCATCCTGTCCCCATGGATCCTCTTCCGCTCCTCCGTCCATTTTACCCCTGCTCTCTTTGGGATTTCATTCTCTGGGACCTTCCAACCGAGCAGCTTTCTCCTGTATGCGTGTCTAACTTCAACATCTGTTGAGTCTATTTCTGCGTCATGTAGGTCTATTCTGACTTGTGCGATCCACGACGTTGTTGATTTGACACCTTGTATATACTTAAGGATTCTGTTGGCAAGTCTCGTTGTTGGGAATCTACTGATGTGTCCATAGAACCGAAACCTCCTTCTTCTGATATCTGCTGCCAGGTTCGATATCTTCTCTGCGGTCTTCCGGGAGTGCAACCTGTATCCATCTTCTGTTAATCTCGGGCCAATGATCTTCATCAAGATTTTGCGTTCTTCCTTCAAAATATCCTCCATGGTAGCTCTTGTGTGGAGTGCTAGCGTCTCGCTTGCATGTAATACCTCCGGTTTTATGACTGTGTTGTAGTGTGCATCGACATACATCTCTTATTGTAGATATCACGCGTTATACCAAGAGCCCTCTTCATAATTAACGGAAATTAATTATACGTATGTATATAATAGTACTTTTTTTTGGTGTTTAACGTCCGAATATTGTGCACACTCGGGCTAATGCATACGAGTATAATAGTACTATCATATAGTACTATATAATAGTATGTCGCTCTTGCGGCCCTTGAAATTAACATGGAAGAGCTCTGGATTGAAAGAGGACCCGATGTATTTAATTTGAATGCACAATTTTTTTCTAAAACGTATTATGCATTGCAACAAAATTAAACTTTAAAGAAATAAAAAATTTCTACAGTAAGACAAATTGTTATATAAAGTTTTTGTTTTATTAAACTTTCTTATAATTAATTAAATTAAGAGTTGGCCAACTGGTACATTAAAGCATTTAACAAAATATATCGAAATTCATTGAATAGCAAAACTAAGTAATTTTTAACAGAAAAATTTAGCAAATTTATATTAGATCAAAATAACATATTAATATGGAATATTTCTTTTGGGGACAGTTTGGCCTAAAAATTGACATGTCACACCTCCCACATATATAATTACTCAGCCTTAGGACTGTTTGGCCTAAAAATTGACACGTCACAACTCCCACTTATATAATTAATCAGACTTAGGACAGTTTAACCTAAAAATTGACACGTCACAACTCCCACTTATATAATTAATCAGCCTTAGGACAGTTTGGCCTAAAAATTGACACGTCACACCTCCCACATATATAATTAATCAGCCTTAGGACAGTTTGGCCTAAAAATTGACACGTCACAACTCCCACATATATAATTAATCAGCCTTAGGACAGTTTGGCCTAAAAATTGACACGTCACACCTCCCACATATATAATTAATCAGCCTTAGGACAGTTTGGCCTAAAAATTGACACGTCACACCTCCCACATATATAATTAATCAGCCTTAGGACAGTTTGGCCTAAAAATTGACACGTCACAACTCCCACTTATATAATTAATCAGCCTTTAGGACAGTTTGGCCTAAAAATTGAGACGTTACAACTCCCACTTATATAACTAATCAGCCTTAGGACAGTTTGGCCTAAAAATTGACACGTCACACCTCCCACATATATAATTACTCAGCCTTAGGACAGTTTGGCCTAAAAATTGACACGTCACAACTCCCACTTATATAATTAATCAGCCTTAGGATAGTTTGGCCTAAAAATTGACACGTCACACCTCCCACATATATAATTAATCAGCCTTAGGACAGTTTGGCCTAAAAATTGACACGTCACACCTCCCACATATATAATTAATCAGCCTTAGGACAGTTTGGCTTAAAAATTGACACGTCACAACTCCCACTTATATAATTAATCAGCCTTAGGACAGTTTGGCATAAAAATTGACACATCACACCTCCCACATATATAATTAATCAGCCTTAGGACAGTTTGGCCTAAAAATTGACACGTCACAACTCCCACTTATATAATTAATCAGCCTTAGGACAGTTTGGCCTAAAAATTGACACGTCACAACTCCCACTTATATAATTAATCAGCCTTTAGGACAGTTTGGCCTAAAAATTGAGACGTTACAACTCCCACTTATATAATTAATCAGCCTTAGGACAGTTTGGCCTAAAAATTGACATGTCACACCTCCCACATATATAATTAATCAGCCTTAGGACAGTTTGGCCTAAAAATTGACACGTCACAACTCCCACTTACATAATTAATCAGCCTTTAGGACAGTTTGGCCTAAAAATTTAGACGTTACAACTCCCACTTATATAACTAATCAGCCTTAGGACAGTTTGACCTAAAAATTGACACGTCACAACTCCCACTTATATAATTAATCAGCCTTAGGACAGTTTGGCCTAAAAATTGACACGTCACACCTCCCACATATATAATTAATCAGCCTTAGGACAGTTTGGCCTAAAAATTGACACGTCACAACTCCCACTTATATAATTAATCAGCCTTAAGGTCTCCAAATTTTAACAAGATTAAATGAGCGAAATATGTATTAAATTTAAGTATACTGCAGTCACACAAAAAGAAATATTTTTAACTTGACAGTTTAAGGAAAATCACTATGACGATGTTGAAACTATTTCAAACACTATTTTGTTTAAAGGTTAGGTTAGGTTAGGTTATATAAATCCAAGCTTTGTTACTTTGAAGTAAAACTTCAAAAACAATCTACAGTCGAACCAGTGATTTTGCGTGCTGATTTAAAACTAGCTGCTCATTCCAGAGTTTGGTTAAGCAGATTAGCGAGTTGGACTGACCTTAACGTACACAGAAAGCGGATTGACTTTAGAAACTTCTAGAACTAAGTGAAGTACAATGGCGGATGATTGTAGTTGGGAACCCTTACTAATACCTGTCCCTGTCCAGGTTTATGACTTCAAATTTAATTGAACGTTACAAGATAATGTTGTTATGTGTATCCTACATAGACGCAAAAACTACTGAACCGGTTTCGCTGAAAATTTCACAGTTTCTTCTCATTAACTGTAGAATATAAGAATCACTCCCAAGCCGAAGTGTTTACAGAGTGATTTCACCGCCATATCACTTTCCGTAAGAAGTTATTTTCCGCCGACTGCTGTGTTTTGAGAGTGATTTCACCGCCATATCGCTTTCCGTAAGAAGTTATTTTCCGCCGACTGCTGTGTTTTGGGAGTGATTTCACCGCCATATAGCTTTCCGTAGGAAGTTATTTTCCACCGGCTGCTGTCTTTTGAGAGTGATTTCACCGCCATATCGCTTTCCGTAAGAAGTTATTTTCCACCGACTGCTGTGTTTTGAGAGTGATTTCACCGCCATATCGCTTTCCGTAAGAAGTTATTTTCCACCGACTGCTGTGTTTAGAGAGTGATTTCACCGCCATATCGCTTTCCGTAGGAAGTTATTTTCCACCGGCTGCTGTGTTTTGAGAGTGATTTCACCGCCATATCGCTTTCCGTAAGAAGTTATTTTCCACCGACTGCTGTGTTTAGAGAGTGATTTCACCGCCATATCGCTTTCCGTAAGAAGTTATTTTCCACCGACTGCTGTGTTTAGAGAGTGATTTCACCGCCATATAGCTTTCCGTAGGAAGTTATTTTCCACCGACTGCTGTGTTTTGAGAGTGATTTCACCGCCATATCGCTTTCCGTAAGAAGTTATTTTCCACCGACTGCTGTGTTTTGAGAGTGATTTCACCGCCATATCGCTTTCCGTAAGAAGTTATTTTCCACCGACTGCTGTGTTTAGAGAGTGATTTCACCGCCATATCGCTTTCCGTAAGAAGTTATTTTCCACCGACTGCTGTGTTTAGAGAGTGATTTCACCGCCATATCGCTTTCCGTAAGAAGTTATTTTCCACCGACTGCTGTGTTTTGAGAGTGATTTCACCGCCATATCGCTTTCCGTAAGAAGTTATTTTCCACCGACTGCTGTGTTTTGAGAGTGATTTCACCGCCATATAGCTTTCCGTAAGAAGTTATTTTCCACCGACTGCTGTGTTTTGAGAGTGATTTCACCGCCATATCGCTTTCCGTAGGAAGTTATTTTCCACCGACTGCTGTGTTTTGAGAGTGATTTCACCGCCATATCGCTTTCCGTAAGAAGTTATTTTCCACCGACTGCTGTGTTTTGAGAGTGATTTCACCGCCATATCGCTTTCCGTAGGAAATTATTTTCCACCGACTGCTGTATTTAGAGAGTGATTTGAATTAAATCCGACAGGTAGTGTTGTGACAATTGGATTTATTTACTTTCTGACTTTCATAAAGTGAAGGCAATGAAAGTCATAATTTCTCCATAAACTACTATAACACAAAAGTTAAGTTCAAATTAATATTATTATTATTTTCGTCTAGACCCTGTTGGATCACGCAAAGCACTCCGACTCATGTCTTATTCCTTCTAATCCTCCACGCCTCCCTCATCCTGTCCCCATGGATCCTCCTCAGTTCCTCCAACCATTTTACCCCTGCTCTCTTTGGGATTTCATTCTCTTTGATTTTCCACCAGAGCATCTTTCTTCTGTATGCATTCCTGTCTTCAATATCTGTTTAGTCTATTTCTCCATCAATGGAGATGCTCGCCAATTTCGGTTGGAGGGTACTGGGGAAATAAAATACCCAGGGTGGACAAAAATCAGTCAAGTGGTCAACGGCCTCAATGGCGGATGAAGATATATTTCTAAACGGCGAAGAGGGCGGAGGAACCAAGAACACCAAAATCCGCGGTGCGTTTGTAGTGGCAACCACCGGCAACCTGGTCAGCGTCTGTTCATCCAGAGGATGCGGCTGTACGTAACGCTCCAGGAACTAACAATCCCTGGTTCTAAAAATCCCAGTGGAAGCACTGGACCTTCAATATTACAAGCAACTATGTATGATTCGTTCAAGTTCAAATTATTATTTTTTTTTTACTAAGAAAACCTGCGCTGGTGGTTGCGTATTCAATGAAAAATACCTGCTGCTGAAAAAGTAAAAAGGTAAGAGGGTTATTTTCCACCCACTACTGTATTTAATGGGTGGTTCTAATTAAGTCCGATAGGTAGTGTCCTGTTTTCATAACTGTATTTATTTACGTTTTAACTTTTACAAAAATTAAGGTTTAAAATACTAATTAGGGTTTGAATATATATATTCAAAATAATGTTTATATTAATATTTAAGATAAAACTATTTATTATCCCCCCCCCACCGGACAATACCGGGGGTAGTACAGCCTATAAATATAGTATGCTCACGTTCATAATGTGTTCTCCAATTCTTCATAATTAATTCAATTTTGGCACAATATTAGATTACGGTAATATTTTGGACACGTTCGTTAACCAGCAAAATTTGTTCAACAGTTTCAAAATGGCGGTTATTTCAAATGATTAAGAATCCGTAACTTTCCTGTCTTGAATTGTTTCGAAAATCTTATTTCACTATCACAAACAGTGTTAAAAAAACTGCGTGAATAAGCTCTTTCGATTTTAGAATCCGACGATATTGTATTCAATTTGACGGCGGTCGGGATTCAATTTTCTTATTTTCAACGTAATTTGAAAGTTTATAACGCTAATGCATGCGGGTTTTAATGCTGATGGTAAAAATATAGTTTCAAAAATACAGTAAGAAAAATAATTTTTGGAAATTCGCTTCCATCACGCCAGCGAGACAGCTGCGTGCCGTGATTAAAATTACGTCACTACAGGCTCTAAATAAATTAATTTCATTTATTTAAGTTTGTTAAATGCTTTGTAAGATCAGTTACTGCAGGATTGACAAATCTAATAATATTTCGCTAACAGAAAATCTGACCTTCAGAAACTTGGATTGATTTTGTTCAATCAATCTCGATTATATCTGCGTGTCCACAAATTAATACCAAACACAATAAATCAAGTCGAAGCAATAGCCTGCGTGCGAAGCTAAACTGAAGTAGGTTTCTGTGTACCTGATGTCGAGGCTAGATTATTGCAATGATTAACACTTTGTCAAATTGTATAGTGTTTAAGCAAATTGAATCCAAAAATAGTAAAATCGATATATACAGAGTCTATACCAAAAGTCTCTCTTTATTTGTTTCACCCAACTTTGGGGTACACTAAATCAATCACTTTTTAATGTTCTGTGCCTTCCTCGTAGCCCAGTATTGCCTCATTCGTTGTGATCCACTAAATCAATCACTTTTTAATGTTCTGTGCCTTCCTCGTAGCCCAGTATTGCCTCATTCGTTGTGATCTTGCTTTTCTTTCTTTGTCAGAGATTTGGATCGTTCGCTTGGATTTGACTTTGCCTTGGAACCGTTTCTTCTTGTCCTTGGTTATTGTTTTGGCTGTTCTGTCCATGAGCATAGTGTAAGTGATCTGCAGTTCTGTTAAAGTGGTTTGGCTCTTCTACTGCGAAAGTAGTCAAATATTTTTTTGGTTAGTCTATTTATGGGAGGATGTGCCCATAAAAATCAATTCTCCTTGTTCTTATTGTGTCTAATTATATCAAAAGTAGTATAACTGATATATTTTTTTTTTAATTATTGAAGATATGTTTACAATCCCTTAATATTCTTCGAAACAGCACCCTCGGGCAGCTACACACTTAGAATAACGCTGCTGCCATTCACTGTACGCCTTCAGGGATGCTGTTGAGAGCCCTCGTCGATGCTGCTTGAACGTCCTCAATCGAGTCCCTTCAGCTGTCTTTTCTTCCATGGGAATGAAAAAAGTCAGGTGGAGCCAGATCGGGACTGTAGGCGAGGTAACGCCGAATCGGGCCAACAGTTGTCTCACGACGAGCGCGCTATGGCACGGTGCATTGTCGTGATGCAGCATCCGGTTGTCGGAGACGGCTGGTTGGACGCAAGGTTGTTATACAGAAGGTTGCCTCAGTCCCATAAGGCACATGTAACCAGCAGTGGGCGTGGCTGTCACGTCACGTGCCGACCTAAGCTTCATATTTTGCATTTTAATTTGTAGAAATTCATTTTCTTTATGTCCTTATTAATTCTTCTTTCTCTCTCTTTATTTGTTTCACCCAACTTTGGGGTACACTAAATCAACCACTTTTTAATGTTCTGTGCCTTCCTCGTAGCTCAGTATTGCTTCATTCGTTGTGATCTTGCTTTTCTTTCTTTGTCAGAGATTTGGATCGTTCGCTTGGATTTGACTTTGCCTTGGAACCGTTGCTACTTGTCCTTGGTTATTGTTTTGGCTGTTCTGTCCATGAGCATAGTGTCAGTGATCTGCAGTTCTGTTATGTCTTTCTCCGTTTCTCTAAACCAAGGTGGTTTGGCTCTTCTACTGCGAAAATAGTAAAATATTTTGTTGGTTAGTCTATTTTTGTCCATTCGGAGGATGTGCCCATAAAAATCAATTCTCCTTTTTCTTATTGTGCCTGATAGTGTTTCAGTTTTTTGGTAAAGACTTTCATTACTGATGTGGAGTAATTGGTTGTTATGGAATTTGGGGCCTAAGATTTTTCGTAATATCTTTCTTTTTTTAATATCCAGCCTTTCTAGTGGGCCCTGGGTTGTGAGAGATAATGTTTCAGCTGCATATAAGGCTTCTGGTTTAATTACCGTATGATTTTTGTACTCTATGGCCTTTTCTTTGTATTCTAGGAGAGGGACTTCTTGTTGTATCCTTGTATGTATCCTTGGTAAGTTGGAAGGCTAATTCAACTTTATTTTTCCTAGATTCCATAGCTTTTTTCTCTAGGAGTATGGAGCTTTTTCTTTAGGAGTTTTTTCTCTAGGAGCTTTTTTCTCTTTCCAATTCTTCTTTCATTAGTATTAAATTATATTAATCTTATAAGTAATTCATTAAAATTTTCTCATTCTAATAGCATGTAGCATTCTAATAGCAAAAATGTTTTTGAGTGCTTAATTCAAGCTTCTTCCACAAACTAACATTTCCTCCACCCATATCACTTACACAAGCTTTTACTGTGTAACCCGTTTCCTTCAGTTTCCTTCAGTAACCGAAACGAAGGCAGTTTCAAAGGTTGCCTTCGTTACTTGGGTGTCAAAGTTTACATAAAGTGGCTGTTTCCACATCGAAAACAATCCACGAGCAGAAATAACGTGCATGTTTGAGTGTGGACCTACAATTTGATCATTCTTCTGGTCATACTTAAATATTTTTTTTACTTTTATTTCATCAAACTGGAGTACTGCAACACTTCATCACTTGATATAAATGTAAACATGGAATCGCTTGATCTAAACTGGAAAAGAAAACTTTGATCAGCTTCAACACACTTCAGATAGAGCACAGATAGGTGAATACCTAGCTTCGTACATTACAAACAGCGGTGGTAGGTCGTAGCGTGACGTCATGCGCAAGAGGCGTGCGCGCTTGACTGAGACAACCTTCTGTATACTAGCCTTGGGTTGGACGCGATTCACGCGGTCTCGCAGGCGGGTTAGCACTTGCACCCAGCAGTTCTCACTCTGGCCACATTGTCGTCGGTTCGTGCCGTCGACGGCCTTCCGGTGCGATGGTCGTCTTCAATGAGCTCCCTATCTTCATTAAACTGTTTGTGCCATTCAAAAACACCGGAGCAGCTCATTGCAGTATCCCCTTAAGCCGACAAAAATTTCTAGGGTCTCGTTGCCGATTTCCCAAATTTGACACAAAACTTTATCGAATATCGCTGCTCGAGATTTTAACTCATTTTGTGCCTCGACAACGACAAAAAACACGCCTCACAATAACTGCTGTCTACACTCAACCAAAGCGCATAGACTACTGCGGCTGGTGTTTCTCTGTTGCTAAGTGTCCCCTCCATCTCGCGCAGCCAGCCAAACCCCTCTTGACAACTTGGCTTGCGTAACAGAAAATCAGTCCTATTACTTGTGGTATAGACCCTGTATATACATATAAATACATCAATGACAATGCTTCACCCGTTAACCCACTCGTCACTGATTTACCAACGTTCTAAACAGGTAAAGGTTAATTTCTTTATGTAGATCTTAGATGCGTCGAGTAGATCAGCTAGGGTATCGAGAGTACAAAGAATAAGAAATGAGGTAATTCATCAACAGATGGGAATAGAGGACACGATTATAAAGGATATTGAGAGGAGTCAGTTAATTTGGTACGGTCATGTCCAACGGATGAGCCAAACGCGACAGTCGAAACAAGCAATGGAGTGGGTGCCGACCTTAAAAAGGGCAAGATGAAGACCAAGAAAGAGCTGGATGGAAGGAATCCGTAAAGCTATGAGTGATCGAAATTTACAAATCGGACAATGGGAAGATCGGAAAGAGTGGTATCTAGGCATCGGACAACGTCGCTGCACGTTTTAACCGATAAAAGAAAGAAGATATTAGAAAACGTAGCACTTACATAATGTTATATAATCTCGAAAAACAATTCAAGGGACTTTTGGAATTTTATGTGTCTTTTTTAAAAAAGGAACATCTTCCCAAGAGATGTCCAGGTCCTCAGTGTCCCGGAAGCCTCCTGCAGGCAAGCGCCTCACGATCGTAGAGTATATATCCTACAGAGATAGAGATTCTCTTACAGCATCAAAACATGGTTTCTCCGAGGTACATTCCTATCCCGTTCATTTGCACCCTCAGACCACAGTAATGAGTCCCATGGTCTTCCTGAGTTTTCCTTTGTCCGGGATCTTCATGTTCCTGGCTGACAACCCTCTAGCCTTAAAGTACAATTCTTGTCATCTGGTAATCGCAGCCCTTTAAAGATAAGGTTCCTCACACTCAAGTTTTGATCTTTGGGAAGTTTTCCGCTCCCAAGTTTAATTATAATCCTCTTGCTACCTTCTCTATTCTCAGTTTCAGTTTTGTTCTCCCGGTAGACATTTACCTCTATACTATGTTCAGTGTAATAATCTGCCTTCCCTAGCTTCGTCAATTTTTTCTTTGACGCGTTTCGGAGAACCCCCATCTTCAAAAACTATATTTATACTGGTCACTAATATTATGGCACGTCCTATTTATAATTTTCTATCTCCACCTCGTACCTCTCCTATATTGAACACGTGTGCAGTAAACCTGACGTGCTCGCTTCTGATTGGCTCTTCAAAATCATACGTTTTTTCTTGCTTCTGATTGGCTCCTTTTAAACTTTCTCTTCAACGGTCGTCCCTCCTGTTAATTTTTGAAAATTTTTAAATTTGTAAAAGTAATATTTGCTTGCGATGATATCTGTTCATTTCTTACGTTTTCTTCCTTTAATTTAGATTTCAAAAATTCCAAGTTCTCTAAAATGTTCATACGTCTTCCTTTTTCTGCCATATGTATTATCTTCATTGAGTTTTCTATTTCTCGAGAAACTTTTAAATTACATTGAAAATACGAAAATCAACATTTTCGTATTTTCAATGTAATTTAAAAGTTTGAAATACGAATATATACAGATTTTAATGTTGGCTGTGTTGGTGAAATCAAAATTTCTATAAAAGTATAAGGTGAAAGATATATTATTGGACATTCGCTTGCTTGCCGCGCCTATAATTTGTTTGAGTGACCTATATTTAGTATGTGAAGGGCCTACTCGGTGGCCTAGTTGATAGCGTACTGGGCTTTCACCCGAGGACCCGGGTTCGATTCCCGGCCAGGGCTTGGCATTTTCATACGCTATAAATCATCCCATCGTCTGCATTAGCCCAAGTGTGCACAATAGTCGGACGTTAAACACACAAAAAAATTTAGTATTTCAAATAATTATTGTAAGAAAATTCTTAGTGACGCTTTTGCATTTAAAAGTGGAAAGTTCAACCAGGCCTAACAATAAACTAAATTCTTATTCACTGTTTGTTATTTTAATCTACAATCAATGATAAGATCGCACAAAACACGAAATATCCCTCTGACATTACCAGTACTGCTTGAGGTAAGAGTGACGGTGTTTTCCAATTTGCAACTCCCAATACGTTTCCCTTGCAGGCTTGCATTTATTTTTGATCGCTACCTTTTCCCTCCCAATTTGTTAAATAAACTAACGCTACCCACCTCGTAACTCTTGACCTCGGCTCGTTACACTTTCAGTAGCTGCCCCCGCCATCTTGGCAGGCGGGACATTATTAAAGCAAGCGGAAACGGTTTTCTGGTTGAACATTTTACAGTATCTCTGAGTCGTATCGAAAGGTTTCTGTTGGGTTTGTTCGAGGTGTAAAACAAACAATACAATACTTAGCACTAACTTTCTCGCACTGTCATAACAAATATTCATTCTAATATGAATCTATTATTTTTCGATTAGCATTGCTACTGGAAAAATAGTCTCGCTCACGTGATAGAAGCAAATTTATGAAATTCTTTTTATATTCTTCTTCTTTTCTGCTAGGATTATTGTCACTATATTGAGTATAATGATCTGCCTTCCCTAGCTTCGTCAATTCTACTTTTGTTGACGCGTTTCGGAGAACCTTCATCTTTAAAAACTACATCTATACTGGTCACCAATATTTTGGCCCGTCCTATTTATAATTTTCTATCTCCACCTCGTACCCCTCATCCTCTATTGAACACGTGTACATTAAACCTAACGTGCTCGCTTTTGATTGGCTCTTCAAAATCATACGTTTTTGCTAGCTTCTGATTGGCTCCTTTCAAACTTTCTCTTCAACGGTCATCCCTCCTGTTAATTTTTGAAAATTTTTAGATTTTTAAACGTAATATCTGCTTGCGACGATATCTGTTCATTTATTATGTTTTCACCCTTTAATTTAGATTTTTAAAAATTTTCAAAAATTAACAGAAGGGACGACCGTTGAAGAGAAAATTTGAAAGGAGCCAATGAGAAGCGAGCGAAAACGTATGATTTTGAAGAGCCAATCAGAAGCGAGCACGTCAGGTTTAATGTGCACGTGTTCAATAGAGGAGGAGGGGTACGAGGTGGAGATAAAAAATTATAAATAGGACGGGCCATAATATTGGTGACCAGTATAGATATAGTTTTTGAAGATGGAGGTTCTCCGAAACGCGTCAACAAAAGTAGAATTGACGAAGCTAGGGAAGGCAGATCATTATACTCAACATAGTGGCAAATTTATGAAGTTAATTTTTTATCTTTTTGAAACAATCATAAACAACAATAAAATCTGCATTAGCGTTTTAAACTTTCAAATTGCATTGAAAATGAGAAAATGAACCCTTTCCGCCGTCAGATTAAATTTAATAAATTTGAAAAAAATTTGAAAATTAAAAATGCTAAATATGCCGTTTAC
>CM040190.1:5719935-5724935 GCA_022606455.1 Callitettix versicolor
ACCCAAGTCTAACACACACTTACACTTTTACTTGTACGCAGATAAATTTGTGGATACAAACTGGTTGTCACTGTAAACAGGCGAATTTCTTTACACTCACACTATTGTAAGAAAAGAAATCATTCTTTTCATGTTTCAGTATATTTTCACGTATATTTTTACGTTTTCGTGCCACTTGAGTTAAACAAATTGGTTTCATTTGGATGTCTGTCCGTCGTGCTATACTACCTTAAGTCAAGTTCTAAGACTACAAGAAGACTAATTACACTAATTATTTATATACTATTTATTGTTGTATTTTTTGAAGTGACTGCTTCTTATGGCGGGGTATAGATGTATGTTTTGCACGGGAAAAAATTCAGTTTGCCGTCACGCATCAGGCACTTATTGAAGTGACTGCTTCTTATGGCGGGGTATAGATGTATGTCTTGTACGGGAAAAAATTCAGTTTGCCGTCACGCATCAGGCACTTATTGAAGTGACTACTTCTTATGGCGGTGTATGGATGTATGTTTTGCATGGAAAAAAAATTCAGTTTTCCGTCACGCATCACGCTCTTATATATATATATAGGCTATATATATATGAGCTGCCTCGGTGGCCTAGTGGGTAGCGTATTAGGCTTTCACCCCAAGGACCCGGCTTCGATTCACGGCGAGGGCTTGGCATTTTCATACGCTACTTGTATGTTCGCGCCATTATATTACTTACCCAGTCCAACTTAATTATTTAGTTTTGTTTCAAGTATTAACTGTGTAACAGTGACGTTTTATACGTTTATTATATATTGGTAGGTGCGAATAATAAATATTTAAATTACTTTAAACGCCATTATACTACTTACCCAGTCCAACTTTATTTAATATTTAGTTTTATGATGTGTTAACTGTGTAACAGTGACATTTTTAACGTTAATATGTATTGGTAGGTATGAATAATAAATATTTAAATGCCATTATACTATTTACCCAGTACAACTGAATTATTTAGTATCCAGTTTTGTGATATGTGTTAACTGTAGGCTACAACAGTGACGTTTTATTTCTTTTTTTGTTATTTTAAGGCGAAAAGCACACTAAGGCATTATCGCCACCCTAAATAATGAGTGTGAGTGTAAAGTGTTAAAGTCGTAAGTGTAGTGTTGTAAGTGTAAGTGTGTGTTAGACTTGGGTATCGCGAGGGACGTCTAAATCCTCTCAATAGGTGCAGCTGATCTGCTCATCCCTACGAGGGTATTTAATTTCAAACTTGCGACAATACAGGTAACGTTTACTAAAACAGCTGATTTTGCACCAAAGCTGTTTCTTGGATAATAAACCATCTTGTCACCATTTCCGCGGAGGTTTTGTTTACTGCTATTGTTTACAATAAATCTTCGTAAAGGCTAATAAAGGAAATCATTATTAATTCATTACAATTGTTAAAATATTTACACATCCGACTGAATGATACCAACAACTAAAGTGCTTATAATTAATTGTGTTTCAATCAACATCGTGTATTATAATTAAATTGTATAAGTTGTCAAAGACTAATTCGCTTTGAAAGTAATTTGATATAATTGCAGACGGAAATTGTTTGTGTCCATGACAGGGACCCAGCAGAGCAGAGCGATATACATTTACTGAGACGTTATAACAATTTTGTACCAGTAAATGTCCTCATTTCCCTTCCGCTGAGTCAAAAAGCTGAAATTTTACACAGTTATTGCTTAGAAGGTTAATTAAAGAACCCGCATGTCAGTTAATTAAGCCAGGAGAGTGATAACTGAAAAAGTTACTGTTTTACTATGTGGGAAAGTTCAAACTGACAGCTTCTGTGTTTTACAAGGCTAATATCCTAGGCTATGAAAGGAATTACAATATGTATATATATATATGTTATTTTAAGGCAAAAAGCACATTGAGGCTATTATCGCCTCCCTAAATGTAAGTGTGAGAGTAAAGTGTTAAAATCGTAAGTGTAGTGTTGTAAGTGTAAGTGTGTGTTAGACTCAACTACCGCGAGGAACGTCTAAATCCTCGCAATAGGTGCAGTAGTCTGCACCCCCTGCGGGTTGTATACATAATATTTCTAAAAAAAATTAATGAATATTTAATTTAAAAATTACATTACAGCGAATTTCACTGGAAAAATCAAGTACTGGATCAACCATCATGGTAAGACCCAAACCCGATACTTTTAAACGAGCTCTGTGGCTGACCATAGATGACATAAAACTTGGCATAAAAATCGATTGCACTCATAACTTGGACAAGTTCGATAAACAGCAATATTTATTGAACAACTTCAGATTTGAAGTCAACCAAAATTGGACCTTCCACATCGCGGAATATCGTCATTATAACCTTTCCTGCAGGCAGCTGTTTTGATCTTTTTCGCTTGGGGAGATGAAGTATATTTCCGCACCGAACTTTGTTGCTTACTCTCTGGTTCAAAATGAAGGACCCATGTTTCAACAACGGTTATTATTCGCTTAAGAAATGAGTCTCCTTCTTCTTCATAACGTTCCAAATGCTTCTGGGAAATTTTGAAACGATTGTCCTTGTGGATGCTGGTCAATTGATTTGGAAACCGGCGAGTACAAACTTTTCGGGAATTTCTTTTAAGTTCTTTTAATGGGCTGAAAATTTGAAAATCGCTTATAATCATGCTGGAGTATATGGAGAGTGATCGATCAGCTGAAAACCGAGATTATAGAAACCGTGTTTCTGGTTATAAGTTTAGCTCTTGTGTCTCGCTTCTCACTCAAATCCCGAGCGTCCTGACTGACTCCAGATCTACCGTACTCTCATACATGTGCCACTCATTGCTGAAATTCAAAGCTTAATGATCTCACTGCAAACATTTCATAAAAGCGCAGTGTTTCAGTGGATTTCACCTCATTGTGGTGTCTGACAAAGAGATGGCAGATACAATTGCCAAATCGGACGCACTTACAGGCCGGTTGCCAAGATCCTGAAGTGCAAACACTTGACAAATGCTCATTTCACGTTGAAGTGGATAAACCGGCGCCTAACCTAACCCTGCAGAAAGAAATGTGGAGGGCATCCGCCTGAGCTGACTAATATGTGTACTAGCGTCACAGTTACCTCCGCTGCGCGAGGTAGAACCGACCATATTGTAAGCCGAGAGTATTTACATCGCTTCTACTCGGCGAGCTCGCCCAACTACCTACTATGCAGCGAAGATCAGGAATTTCTGGAGCACATTCTACTTAAGTTTGAGTACCCCATACGGCTGAGGACGTCTTAAGAACAGAGGGCACCAAAATTGAGGATGTTTTAATGAGCAGAAAATTCTAGGTTCTTACTGAAGCGGCATATCACTGACATCGCGCTATTGGCTGAAAATAAGAATGGACCCAGCACAAAGACGTGCTATTAGCTGTAAATAAGACTGGACGCCCGCACGAAGACGTAAGAATATTTCAAACCTCAAAAAAAGTACTTATACGGTCTTTGTAAACTCCAAAAATGCATTTATTAGGTCTAGTTAACCTCAAAAAAATATACTTGTTAGGTCTATTTAACCTCCAAAAATTCATTTATCAGATCTACCCTCCAAAAACATACTAGCCTATTAAGTCAATTTGAACTCAAAAAATTAATTGATTAGGTATTTAACGTCCAAAAATGTGATTTTTAGGTTTACTTAACCTCCAAAAATGTATATATTAGTTCTATTTAACCTCCAAAAAAGTAGTTATTAGGTTTATTTAACCTTTAATAATGGTACTTATTAGGCCTACTTAATCTCCAAAAATGAATTTTTAATGTCTATTCAACCTCAAAAGTCTATTCTACCTCAAAAATGTACATTAAGGTCGATTTAACCTCTTTATTTATTAATCTGTTTAACCTCCAAAAAAATACTTATTAGATCTATTTAACCTACAGAATGCATTTAGTTGGTCTAGATATTATCAAAACATTAATTTATTAGGTTTATTTAACCTCTAAAAATGTACTTATTAGATCTATTTAACCTACAGAATGCATTTAGTAGGTCTAGTTAATTTCAAAAATTAATTTATTACGTTTATTTGACCACTAAAAATGTACTTATTAGATCTATTTAACCTACAGAATGCATTTAGTAGGTCTAGTTAATATCAAAACATTAATTTATTAGGTTTATTTGACCACTAAAAATGTACTTATTAGATCTATTTAACCTACAGAATGCCTTTAGTAGGTCTAGTTAATATCAAAAAATTAATTTATTAGGTTTATTTGACCACTAAAAATGTACTTATTAGATCTATTTAACCTACAGAATGCCTTTAGTAGGTCTAGTTAATATCAAAAAATTAATTTATTAGGTTTATTTGACCACTAAAAATGTACTTATTAGATCTATTTAACCTACAGAATGCATTTAGTAGGTCTAGTTAATATCAAAACATTAATTTATTAGGTTTATTTGACCACTAAAAATGTACTTATTAGATCTATTTATTTTAACACAATGCAGTTTTAGTAGGTCTAGTTAATATCAAAACATTAATTTATTAGGTTTATTTGACCACTAAAAATGTACTTATTAGATCTATTTAACCTACAGAATGCCTTTAGTAGGTCTAGTTAATATCAAAAAATTAATTTATTAGGTTTATTTGACCACTAAAAATGTACTTATTAGATCTATTTAACCTACAGAATGCATTTAGTAGGTCTAGTTAATATCAAAACATTAATTTATTAGGTTTATTTGACCACTACAGAAATTTAGTAGGTCTAGTTAATATCAAAAAATTAATTTATTAGGTTTATTTGACCACTAAAAATGTACTTATTAGATCTATTTAACCTACAGAATGCCTTTAGTAGGTCTAGTTAATATCAAAAAATTAATTTATTAGGTTTATTTGACCACTAAAAATGTACTTATTAGATCTATTTAACCTACAGAATGCATTTAGTAGGTCTAGTTAATATCAAAACATTAATTTATTAGGTTTATTTGACCACTAAAAATGTACTTATTAGATCTATTTA
>CM040190.1:5739935-5744935 GCA_022606455.1 Callitettix versicolor
CTGATTAGTTACTGGAAATCACGCTCCAATATTCACAGAACACAATACAGTATTTCACCCACGTTATTGATGTACTGTACCAAGATGGCAGTGCTTCCTTGAATATGGTGAAAACTAACTGTGGTGTGCAAATGTGCAAATATCACAACTGAGCGAAACATATCACAACTGAGCGAAACATATCACGACTGAGCGAAACATATCACGACAGCGAAACATATCACGACAGCGAAACATATCACGACTGAGAGAAACATATCACGACTGAGCGAAACATATCACGACTGAGAGAAACATATCACGACTGAGCGAAACATATCACAACTGTTTTAAACATATCACAACTGAGCGAAACATATTACGACTGAGCAAAACATATCACGACAGCGAAACATATCACGACTGAGCGAAACATATCAAGACTGAGCGAAACATATTACAACTGAGAGAAACATATCACGACTGAGCGAAACATATCACAACTGTTTTAAACATATCACAACTGAGCGAAACATATCACAACTGAGCGAAACATATTACGACTGAGCAAAACATATCACGACAGCGAAACATATCACGACTGAGCGAAACATATCAAGACTGAGCGAAACATATTACGACTGAGCAAAACATATCACGACAGCGAAACATATCACGACTGAGCGAAACATAGCGAAACACAACTGAGAGAAACATATCACGACTGAGCGAAACATATCACGACTGAGCGAAACATATCACGACTGAGCGAGCGAAACATATCACGATTGAGAGAAACATACCACGACTGAGCGAAACATATCGACTGAGAGAAACATATTTTAAACATATCACAACTGAGCGAAACATATCACGACTGAGCAAAACATATCACGACAGCGAAACATATCACGACAGCGAAACATATCACGACTGAGCGAAACATATCACGACAGCGAAACATATCACGACTGAGAGAAACATATCACGACACGAAACATATCACGACTGAGAGAAACATATCACGACTGAGCGAAACATATCACGACTGAGAGAAACATATCACGACTGAGCGAAACATATCACAACTGTTTTAAACATATCACAACTGAGCGAAACATATTACGACTGAGCAAAACATATCACGACAGCGAAACATATCACGACTGAGCGAAACATATCAAGACTGAGCGAAACATATTACAACTGAGAGAAACATATCACGACTGAGCGAAACATATCACAACTGTTTTAAACATATCACAACTGAGCGAAACATATCACGACTGAGCGAAACATATCACGACTGAGCGAAACATATCACGACTGAGAGAAACATACCACAACTGAGCGAAACATATCACAACTGTTTTAAACATAACACAACTGAGCGAAACATATTACGACTGAGCAAAACATATCACGACAGCGAAACATATCACGACTGAGCGAAATATATCAAGACTGAGCGAAACATATTACAACTGAGAGAAACATATCACGACTGAGCGAAACATATCACAACTGTTTTAAACATATCACAACTGAGCGAAACATATCACGACTGAGCGAAACATATCACGACTGAGCGAAACATATCACGACTGAGAGAAACATACCACGACTGAGCGAAACATATCACAACTGTTTTAAACATATCACAACTGAGCGAAACATATTACGACTGAGCAAAACATATCACGACAGCGAAACATATCACGACTGAGCGAAACATATCACGACAGCGAAACATATCACGACTGAGCGAAACATATCACGACTGAGAGAAACATATCACGACAGCGAAACATATCATGACTGAGAGAAACATATCACGACTGAGAGAAACATATCACGACTGAGCGAAACATATCACAACTGTTTTAAACATATCACAACTGAGTGAAACATATTACGACTGAGCAAAACATATCACGACAGTGAAACATATCACGACTGAGCGAAACATATCAAGACTGAGCGAAACATATCACAACTGTTTTAAACATATCACAACTGAGCGAAACATACCTACGCACAACCGCGCGCGCGCACACACACACACACACACACACACACACACACACATATATATATATATATATATATATATATATATATATACTAGCTGTTACCCGTTGCGGCTTTGCCTGCAATTATAATGTAGGCTATAAAATTTATAGACGATTTTCAAAATCAGAATAGATCATTTCATTTTAATATATTTCTATTTACAATATTATACGATTTATGGTTTTCGGCCAAGAAATATACATTTTTGCTACTCGATACTCTAAAACAGGGTCCTGTCATATTTTAATAAAAAACAGTATTATTAAAAAATCACTATTATTCAATTAAACTGGAATAGTATTGTGTTTATCTCAGGTACCTAAACCGTGTTCATACCAAATTTAATCTCAATTGGTCCAGTAGTTAAAGTGTGATTGAATAACAAACAAATAAACAAAAACAAACTTTCAGAAATATAATATGATTACCTGTTAACCGTCACGGCTTTTCCCGCAATCGTAATATACATTAAAGATCACGCATGACCGTGTTAGGACCAACAAACGTGTCAGTTAGGTTATGGTGTATTTTTTTAAAATAAAGGTTTTTTTAACGCACCACCGTGTTAGTTAAGTTATGGAGTACTCTTTAAAAAAAATTAAGGCTTTTTTCCTGCATCACCGTATTAGGCCCAACAACCGTGTCAGTTAGGTTCTGGAGTACTATTTTTTTAAAAATAAATAAAGGTGTTTTTTAATGCATCACCGCGTTAGGCTTAACAACCATGCTAGTTAACTTATGCAGTATTCTTTTAAAAAAAAATATAAAGATTTTTCACGCATCACCATGTTAGGCCTAACAAACGTGTCAGTTAAGGTTTGGAGTACTCTTTAAAAAAAATAACGGTTTTTTTCACGCATCACCATGTTAGACTTAACAACCGTGTCAGTTAAGGTTTGAAGTACTCTTTAAAAAAAATAACGGTTTTTTCACACATCGCCATAATAGGCCCAACAACCATGTCAGTTAGGATATGTGGTATTCTTTAAAAAAATATAAAGGTTTTTACGCACCACCGTGTCAGTTAGAATATGTAGCCTAGTATTCTTTAAAAAATATAAACGTTTTTTCACGCATCACCGTGTTAGGCCTAACAACCGTGTCAGTTAGGATATGTAGAATTCTTTAAAAAATATAAGGGTTTTTTTTCACACATCATCGTGTAGGCCCAACAACCGTGTCAGGATATGTCGTATTCTTTTAAAAAATATAAAGGTTTTTTCACGCATCACTGTGTTAGACCTAACAACCGTGTTAGTTAAGTTACTCTTAAAAAAAATAACGTTTTTTTTCATGCATCACCTTATTAGGCCCAACAACCGTGTCAGTTAGGTTATAAGTACTATTTAAAAAAAATTAATAAAGGTTTTTTTAATGGATCACCGTGTTAGGCATAACAACCATGTTAGTTAGCTTATGGAGTATTCTTTTAAAAAACTATAAGGTATTTTTCACGCATTACCATGGTAGACCTAACAACCGTGTCAGTTAAGGTTTCAGTACTATTTAAAAAAAATAAAGGTTTTTTTCACACATTACCGTGATAGGCCCAACAACCGTGTCAGTTAGGATATGCAGTATTCTTTAAAAAAATATAAAGGTTTTTCACACATCACCGTGATAGGCTCAACATCCGTATCAGTTATGTTATGTAGTATTCTTTAAAACATTATACTGGTTTTTTCACGCATCACCGTGTTAGGCCTAACAACCATGTCAGTTAGGATATGTAGTATTCTTTAAAAAAATATAAAGGTTTTTCACACATCACAGTGTTAGGCCTAACAACCGTGTCAATTAGGTTATGTAGTATTCTAAAAAAAATAAAGGTTTTTTTCACCATCACCATGATATGCCCAACAACCGTGTCAGTTGGGATATGTAGTAGTCTTTAAAAAAATATAAAGGTTTTTTCACGCATCACCGTGTTAGGCCTAACAACCATGTCAGTTAGGATATATAGTATTCTTAAAAAAAATGTAAAGGTTTTTCACGCATCACCGTTTTATGCCTAACAACCGTGTCAGGATATATAGTAGGCTATTTAAAAAAAATATATAAAGGTTTTTTCATGAATCACCTTGTTAGGCCTAACAACCGTGTCAGTTTGGTTATGCAGAATTCTTTTAAAAAATTGGTTTCTTATCACCCAAAACCCGTGTTATTCGTATTTTTATTGTTTTACCGATTTACAACACGTTACTGATTTTCGCCTGGTACCAATTTTGAGGTTATGTTGGTCACTTTTATTTTAGATTTTATCGTACTTCTCGTGCTTTCATATTTTGGATTCTTGCTCTTGGGCACATAATAAAGCATTTTAGTAACAAAAATATCGAAAAATATAGGTTATGCTACACTGCATATTTACTATTTTTTCATGTAATATATACTACCTTACAACTGGCACTCTGTGTAGGGATTTTTTTTACATTTAATATTGAAAATTCAACACAAAGTAACAATTTAAAGTCAGTTTTGAAAAAAATTTCAACTAAAATATGAAAATGTTACATTAAAAACAATAATTTTGCAATAAATAAAACACAGATTAAGATTATTAAAATAGGATTGAATCTATGTTCATCTCAGGTAACTAAATCACATGTCCAGTAAATAACTACAATTAACACATGACACAAAACTAAAAACTGATAATTATTTTGGTCTGGGTAAGTAATATAATGACGTTTTGTAAAACGGGAATAGGCCTATATGTATCTCTGATACTTAAACCATATACGTACCAAATTTCATCTCAGTTGGTCAAGTGGTTAAAGCGTGATTGAATAACAAACAAACAAACAAACAAACAAACAAACAAACAAACAAACACACAAACTTTCAGAAATATAATATGAATTATATATATATATATATATATATATATATATATATATATATATATATACTAACATCCCAACAATCAAATTATTTACCACACGAAT
>CM040190.1:5752435-5850448 GCA_022606455.1 Callitettix versicolor
AACAAATAAAGCTGGACCAACTTTATTGCAAATTGTGTGTTCTTTCCCCGTAAAGCGATTAAAATTGTGAACGGTCTTGCTGTTCACCCAGTATTAAAGGAAATTACTAGCAATCACGCTTGATATCGTTAAATCAGATAACGCCATCTTGAAACGGAATTGGGAAACTTCACACATACGTCGTTCGAGTTGTATACAAGGCATGTTCGTACCGATTTTCATAACGATCGGTCAACGCGATTGGCCAAAACTGTGCAACAAACTAAATTTCGAACGATCTAAAATTTCGCTTTTCTCTTTCAATAACATTTCATGACCCTTCGAACAGTGATCAGGACTCATTTTAAGCTGCCGGGACTGAAAATTACCATGACAGCTCATTTTACAAAGACAATTGAACCTGCATTTATTCGTTTCATTGTTGCTTCGTCAACAACTACACTGTTATTGTTTAATCAGAGGCCGCCATTTTGAAACGGAAGTGAATGTAAGAAATCTTACACATACGTCGTTCGAGCTTTATACAAGGTACCTTCTTACCGCATTTCAAAACAATCGACTAAACAATTCTGATAAAGATTTCAGCTGATTTTATCCACACAAAAAAAAAGAAAAAAATACTTTGAAGTTTTTGACGAGAAATAGGTTTATAATTTCACGACCATTCAAAACGAAATCGATGATTTCACTTCTCAATTCTGGGTCTCACTGCGATAGCCGATATATTTCCACTGCATGTTCACTACAAGAAAGCTGCTGTAGAAGCAATATATATATTTTTATAATTTCCATATTTCGGAAATCAAATTTCCAGAACAATAAATACCAGCACCGCTGCCTGTGATCGTCGATTCGGAAAGGCAACCTTTGACACAAACCCGAGCTGACAGCTTCATCGGCGCTAATATTCTCAAAGCTGGAACTAACGCGGTGTTCCCACATTCGTTACCCAATCAGCTGCTAATAACGAAACCAGTACAAAATGTGATACTAAGCGGCATTCACAGATTCGTTGCCCGATCAGCTGATTCCAGTAGTTCAGAGAACAGTAGACCTCGCGGCATATTGTTAATTAATTAATTGTCTCCGCAGGGGGTTGCGGACTAGCTGCACCTATCTAGACGTCCCTCGCGGTACCGAGTCTAACACACAATTACACTTACAACACTGCACTTACGACTTTAACACTTAACTCTTACACTTACATTTAGGGAGGCGATAATAGCCTCAATGTGTTTTTCGCCTTAAAATAACAACAAAAAAAAATAATAAAAATAGCAGTGTAAAATTGTTTTAAAACGGCGGTAATTCAAAACTTTTAACTATTCTAACTGGTTCACTGTACATTTCTTTGGAAACCTAATTTCATCCTCGTGATCACTTCGCATGAATTGGTACTTAAAATGTCCATTGAAATTACGGAATGAACCTGACGGCTGTCAGGGTTCATTATGGATTACTTTCTGTATTAATTGTTAGTTGTTAGTGAAGCGAGGTCTCTTTTTCAATTGTTGACCCCCCGCTGGTCACATTGGTCTAATAGACGTGTGGTGTTTTTGAATTAGAAATAGGTTTTTCCTCAAAACTTGGATCGGAGTTCCGTTTAGCCAGTGCGAACAGGAAAACAGGCGCGTGTTTTTCCGAGTGTTTTCTTATTAGGACGAATACGATAAAAGCCATGTCGGTTTTTATTAATTTATTTGAAGTGTTCGATAAAAATTATTTATCGAATGTATAAAGTATTTATCAATTTATAAAACTTATTTTAATAAGTTTATACACATTTCGGACATACAAACATACGGATTGTTCGATATATCAAATCGGCCCAAAATTGTACGTTAATGATTGCATTTGTCGGCCGATTCGCTTCAAACTTTACACACAAATTTATTTTCGCAATTTAAGTGCCCAGTTCGTTATCCAGGGGTGTGCAGACTAGCTGCACCTATTGAGAGGATTTAGACATCCCTCGCGGTACTCGAGTCTAACACACACTTACACTTACGACTTTAACATTTTACACTCATCACACTTACAAGCGATAATAGCCTCAAATTGCTTTTCACCTTTAAAAAAATGACCAGTGCGTATGACCAACTGAACGTGTGTGTGTGTGTGTGTGTGTGTGTGTGTGTGTGTGTGTGTGTGTGTGTGTGTGTGTGTGTGTGTGTGTGTGTGTGTGTGTGTGTGTGTGTGTGTGTGTGTGTGTGCAAGTGTGTGCGCGCGCGTATATATATGTGCGTGCGTGCGTGCGTGCGTGCGTGCGTGCGTGCGTGCGTGCGTGCGTGCGTGCGTGTGTGCGTGTGTATATATATATATAAATGTATATATATATATGTATGTATATATATACATACATATGTAGGAAGATTCTTGGCCCGAGATTAACAGAAGATGGATACAGGTTGCACTCCCGAAAGACCACAGAGAAGATATCGAACCTGGCAGCAGATATCAGAAGAAGGAGGCTTCGGTTCTATGGACACATCAGTAGACTCCCAACAACTAGACTTGCCAACAGAATCCTTAAGTATATACAAGGTGTCAAATCGACAACGTCGTGGATCGCACAAGTCAGAATAGACCTACATGACGCAGGAATAGACTCAACAGATATTGAAGACAGGCACGCATACAGGAGAAACATGCTCGGTTGGAAGGTCCCAGAGAATGAAATCCCAAAGAGAGCAGGGGTAAAATGGACGGAGGAGCGGAAGAGGATCCATGGGGACAGGATGAGGGAGGTGTGGAAGATTAGAAGTAACAAGACATGAGTCGGAGTGCTTTGCATGATCCAACAGGGTCTATGCGCAAATAATTAATAATATATATATATATATATATATATATATATATATATATATATATATATATAAAATTTAACGACTACTTAAAACTTGTTGTAGAGGTTATGAAACAAGTTACATTTTATCAAAACCAATTAATTTACGTACGAAGAATATGGTACATTTGCGCGACGTTATTGGTTTGTTTTCATCGCGCCAGCGAGACAGCTGCGTGCCGCGATCACACGTAATTTCAACTGGTAAGAATCAACTGACCCGATAACAGAACGAAATTTAATTAATAATCTTTTCATCTTTTCAGAGATATCAGTTCTCGATAAGGCACGTACAAGAGGGCTCCGAGATTGCTCCTGGGCTGGGCTAACCCGACAAAGAGGTACGAGGCGTTATGGCAAAGAGATATGAGATCTGATATGAATGCATTATGCATGAGGACGTGCTACTGGATTTAATTTGCTCTGCTTTCGAATATAAACACGACGTGGTGAAAATAATAACCGTATTAGCTTTTCAAAACATATTTACTTAATTTTAAAAGCGCTAAAGGAATTGTTTTTCTACGTTTAACTTTGGTGATAAGCATGAGAACTAGTGTAGCCAGTCAAGTAAATAATAATCGCAGCACGTAGCTGTCTCGCTGACGTGATGGAAGCAAATTTTAAAAGCGCTAAAGGAATTGTTTTTCTACGTTTAACTTTGGTGATAAGCATGAGAACTAGTGTAGCCAGTCAAGTAAATAATAATCGCAGCACGTAGCTGTCTCGCTGACGTGATGGAAGCAAATTTTAAAAGCGCTAAAGTAATTGTTTTTCTACGTTTAACTTTGGTGATAAGCATGAGAACTAGTGTAGCCAGTCAAGTAAATAATAATCGCAGCACGTAGCTGTCTCGCTGACGTGATGGAAGCAAATTTTAAAAGCGCTAAAGGAATTGTTTTTCTACGTTTAACTTTGGTGATAAGCATGAGAACTAGTGTAGCCAGTCAAGTAAATAATAATCGCAGCACGTAGCTGTCTCGCTGACGTGATGGAAGCAAATTTTAAAAGCGCTAAAGGAATTGTTTTTCTACGTTTAACTTTGGTGATAAGCATGAGAACTAGTGTAGCCAATCAAGTAAATAATAATCGCAGCACGTAGCTGTCTCGCTGACGTGATGGAAGCAAATTTTAAAAGCGCTAAAGTAATTGTTTTTCTACGTTTAACTTTGGTGATAAGCATGAGAACTAGTGTAGCCAGTCAAGTAAATA
Organism: Callitettix versicolor; assembly: GCA_022606455.1. Classification (NCBI taxonomy): domain Eukaryota; kingdom Metazoa; phylum Arthropoda; class Insecta; order Hemiptera; family Cercopidae; genus Callitettix; species Callitettix versicolor. Next base: position 5,756,493 of record CM040190.1, read on the forward strand.
ATAATCGCAGCACGTAGCTGTCTCGCTGACGTGATGGAAGCAAATTTTAAAAGCGCTAAAGTAATTGTTTTTCTACGTTTAACTTTGGTGATAAGCATGAGAACTAGTGTAGCCAGTCAAGTAAATAATAATCGCAGCACGTAGCTGTCTCGCTGACGTGATGGAAGCAAATTTTAAAAGCGCTAAAGGAATTGTTTTTCTACGTTTAACTTTGGTGATAAGCATGAGAACTAGTGTAGCCAGTCAAGTAAATAATAATCGCAGCACGTAGCTGTCTCGCTGACGTGATGGAAGCAAATTTTTAAAAAATAACAATAATCACAATAATAAAGTAGGGGTGGTACTTTTTTTTATTTTACACTTTTTTTGAAATTCTGATTACATTATCTTAATCAGTGTTAAAATATGCACAAACGAACATTTAACGTACGAACCCTGACCGCCATCACATACATTTTCGTGTTTTCAATGAAATATTAAAACGTTATTTTTTCCTAATTTGCTATTTTAACATTTGGATATACTGTATAAGATAAATTTTACATATGTATATGATGTAAATCAGTGGCTAGTTTTCAGTTTAGCAATAAGGTCACTAATATAGGCTACTTGCACAAATACATACCAGCAATGAACAGATAACATCAAGTTTTCACTTCTGTCTGCCGATTCTCCGACAGCTACAACACACACACGCGCGCGCGCGCGCGCACACACTCATACACACACACACACACACACACACACACACACACACACACACACACACACACACACACACACACACACACACACACACACACACACACACACACACACACACACACACACACACACACACACACACACACACACACACACACACACACACACACACACACACACACACACACACACACACACACACACACACACACTAAGGTACCCGTTCGAAATTTCACACTATTAAATTTTTAAGTAAACACAGCCTTTTGAATAAAAATAGTCGTTGGGGCAATATCGTAACCAATGAAGTTTATCTGAGGTGAGATTATTGCTTATTGAACCTGGAAGGAAGGGAAATCATGTTTAAAAATAAATCGAAAAGCGATCGGTTTGAAATAATAATCACCAATTTAGTATATACGTTTGAACTTCACAAATTTTACAATAACCTCTAACTGTATTTTAACATTTTAATTGTACTTTGTATTATGTATAGTTGTTTAACAATAGATAAATGAACGATGGAAGGAGAAATCACAAATATATTTGTGTAAAAAAACAGTGTCCAAAACGCGTTTGATATTCGAAATGCTTGTCCCGCTTTGTAGAGATCGGCTATGTCGGTACGGCCACATAACCTATAAGTTTAATTTCTTTTAACTAAATATTGAAATTGTTCTAAGCACGTTATGAAAAAAAGTGGCATTTGTAATGGGATTATATACATATTTATATATATATATATACGTATAGGCTATATAACGACAATAACCTCACTGGTTTTTAGCCGCAAAAAAAACTTATAGGCTATAATTTAGGGTTAGTTTAGATTTACAGAAATGGGTGAAATATGCCAACCAATGATAATAAACTAATATTTCAATAGCCTTGAAGGCCTAGCTGAAAAACTAAGATTTAACACTATTTCAGCAAGCCTATTCAATGTGTAATCTACAAAATAAGCATGTTTTTTAAACAGCCCATAGGCCTACAGATGAATTCATAAAAAATGAAAAACGAGCTCAGACTCTAAAATAGCATTTCCTTTATTTTGTTGGTGGTTGCAAGGCTAAAATATACTAGCATAGGCTAATACTTTAAAAAAAAACAATTAGGCTAATACCAACTAGTCAAGAAGTATATATTATAGGTCTTTTATTTTATGTGTATACTAATTAATTTAGTTTATTCAGCAAAATAGAATATCATTAATTTTTAAAATCATTAATTTTATGTAACATTGCAAATAAAGTTTCTCAGTTAAAATTAAAGCATTAAAACAGATGTGTTGCAAGATTATGTGTGTTTGAAGGTGAAAACACATTAACAGTATGCAACAGACAAATACTGTAAATCTTATTATCTTCAATTAGGTCTACTTTGTTCAAATTAATTAAAACAGAATATGTTATGATTATTTATTTTTTCATCTACATCATAATCTTTGTTAAAAAGAAATTATAATACATCAGCCACACAAAAAGTAGGCCTACTTAATTAAAGGCTTTCATTGATGGATTAGGTTAGGTTAGGCACATGATTCACATAGGCCTGGGGTTACCATTTTTTTTTTATAGTAGCAACACTAAACAAACCAGGTGTGCTGAAATTTAAATTTATAACTAAAATGTTTTCGGACCAATTGTAGCAACAATAAAGAAGACGTAAATGTTCCATTTCTGAACAGTATATTAGCGTTTTGAAAGCATTTTAAGTAAGCAGGCCTAAGCCAATGTAAAATCTATTGACTACAATGGTAGCATATAAACTAAACATATTGTAGATAGACATATAATGAAATTGTTCTTCGTTTAATAGCTACGGTAACATACCATAGCCTCAGTGGCCTAGTTGGTAGCGTACTAGGCTTTCACCCCGAGAACCCGGGTTCGATTCCCGGCCAGGGCTTGGCATTTTCATACGCTATAAATCATCCCATCGTCTGCATTAGCCCAAGTGTTGTGTACAATAGTCGGACGTTAAAAAAAAAAAAAAACATATCATATGCCTACAACGAAATATTTTCAGCACAATTTAGTCTAAACTGCAAACAATTATTCTAAAATCTAAAATCACAAAATGTAGACATCTAAGTCTTTACAATGGAGAACATTTATCAAGGAAAGAGCAAACAAATCTACGAATTTTCAAATCTGTAATTTCAAAATTACTGAAGGATAAGAAAACACGGTAATTATAAAAAAAAATCTGAGCACGGTTCGGGCACGGGTTGTACCGTACAAACTGTCTGAACAAAATATAAAAGTATGGCGATTCTATAAAATAGGCTCATAACCAAATAACAAGCAATCATTTTACGGAAAAAAATAGGCTTATAATTTGCTTACCTACTTATCAATCAGTTGCTGATAAACACCAACAAACAAACACTAACAATTATCAACACTAATAAGAAAATTTACTTATTAAAACACATCAACAAATACTCAAAAAAACTACCACTACAACTGCACGTTAACAATTAACTAAATCGACTGAACAAATACAGTTGATTGAGAAACGTTATGATACAACAGGCATTGCATTAATACGCCTATTAGTTTTGTAGCATACAGTGATTTTACTACAGTTGTTATCTTCAAAGATTGAAATAATAGAAGAAGAAAAGTAACTATTTTGCAAAGTTGTATTGTCTTAGCGTTGCTTAGTAGGGATATGGTTATTTAATAGTTTATCTATGGGCAGTGTTAAAGTATTGATAAACTTGCGATAAATAATAATAACCAATATTATACTAATATTTAAAATTGGCATTTTGTATGTGTGTGTGTGTGTGTGTGTGTGTGTGTGTGTGTGTGTGTGTGTGAGAGAGAGAGAGAGAGAGAGAGAGGGGGCATGACGATTAAAAAATAAACAATTTAAAATGGATGAAATGCAAGCTATTTCATCAGTAACTGTAATTACAATTTTGCAATCACTCCTATATTAAGTTGTAACTATAAAATTAAAGGTTACTAATTCATTAAGGGGTATTTGAAGTCGCACATATAAAAAAGTATTTACTCAATATGTAGTAGCAATCAGAAAGTAGGCTTGCCAAATAACTACATGTTCCTTTTTGGTTAGATTATCGTCTTGGAATAATTGCAGTTTAATTTTTTTTTATCTATGTAAATCAAATCAGTGTAGTTTCAGAGCAGTCTCCTAGGGAGAAGCACCTATCAGATTGAATGTGCCGGTTTGGCAGAATGGATTTAAAAAACAAATCACTGATTTAAAATAAAATTTAATTTATAAATCACTGTTTGATTTTAAGTAAAATTAAATTTAATGTATTAAGCAAATAAAAAAAATAGTCTGACTAAAAATATAGTATCAACATATTGGTAAAAAAACCCTTAACATTTTACAAAATCATGTATACCTATTTTCGGTTAAAGATAATGTAATTTTGCTGACCAATAAGGTCACCCTAAAAGTATTTTGATTTTTTCCTACATTTCATTAGTAGAATATATTGATTTTAAATTAGCTAAGTAGTTCACAGTAGATGAAAAAAGTATATGCTGTCAAGGGAGAAAAACTCATCAATTACTAATTTGCTTGGCCATTTGTTTTTTAATTTAATTTTTTAAATATACAAATCAAATCCATTAACACTCAACAAACTGGTTTGGAAGAATGAATTATCATAAAAACGCCAACTCAATAAAAATAATATTAACTATTTAACTGGAAAAACTTTAACTCACAAATTATTTGGAATTCTTTTGTTTTATTCAAACATAAATAGTCTAGCCTGCTATTCTGCGAAGTCAAATCAATTAATACAGCAATGAAGCTTAAATTGACTGAATAATTCACTTCAGACAAATAAATACTCACTGTCCAATTATGCTCGATTTCAATTATTCGAAAATCTATTTATCTGGGACCTGGGTCATTTATTAGAGGGTCTATTCAGACATAGACTGCTAAATTTGAATAAAAAAGCAAAATCATTAATAGATTAAATGTTAATTCACCCTACAGTCGCTACCTGGAAATTTAATACTTCTTAAGAATATAAAATATAACACTACTTATTTCGGATGATTACTAAAACCTTCATTTTCATTTGTATGATTTGAAGTTTAGAGCACTCACTATTTGGTGACCAATATTTCCTAGCAAAAGCAGTCCCTTGCTCCATGCATACTCCCAAATTACATGTAATTGAAAAAAGCCAATAAACGTAATACTTGTATATTGAAAACTTATTAAGGATCCAAATCTGACCCTAACAACTACAGAGGGATATCTTTCCTTGACGTAACATACAAGATATTCTCAACAGTCCTACTACATAGGGCAGAACCTCAATTAGACCATCAACTTGGAGAATACCAGGCGGGTTTCCGGAAAAGGAGATCCTGTCCGGAACAAATCCTTAACCTCAAACACATCATGAACTACCAAAAGTCAAGGGCTAAATCATATGTTATCACTTTTATTGACTTTCAAAAAGCGAACGACTCTATAGATAGGGAATCCTTATTGTTGGTTCTGAAGGAACTAGACCTTGGTAACAAAACCACAAATCTTATCAGGGAAACATTAACTAATACATTCTCCAAGGTTCAATTCATGGGAGAACTTTCCACCCCTTTTGAGATTAAAACAAGAGTCCGACAAGGAGACGGATTCTCTCCATTGTTATTTAATTGTACTCTAGAAAAAGTAGTTAGAGAGTGGAACGTGAATACACATAGTGGAATCAGACTAGGAACTAAGAACAAAGGCATTAAGGTAAATTGTTTAGCTTTTGTGGATGACATGGCCTTACTAGCTGAGACATTGGAAGAAGCTAAGGAACAGACTCTTGAACTCCAGAAGCAAGCGTTAAAAATGGGTCTCAAAGTTTCATTTGAAAAGACTAAAATATTGACAAACATACAAAAATCACCAAAAAAGCTTCAAGCGGGAGAACAAAACAATGAGATAGTCAAAGAATTTAAATATCTTGGGTAATGGATCAGCTGGAACGCCCTAGAGAAAAAAGCTATGGAATCTAGGAGAAATAAAGTTGAATTAGCCTTCCAACTTACCAAAGACACATACAACAAGAAGTCCCTCTCCTGGAATACAAAGATAAGGCATTATCATACGGTAATTAAACCAGAAGCTTTCTATGCAGCTGAAACATTATCTTTCACAACCCAGGGCCCACTTGAAAGGCTGGAAATCAAAGAAAGATGTTACGAAAAATCTTAGGCCCCAAATTCCGTAACAACCACATCAGTAATGAAACTCTTTACCAAAAAAACTGAAACACTATCAGACACAATAAGAAAAAGGAGAATTGATTTTTAATGGCACATCCTCCGAAAGGACAAAAATAGACTTACCAAAAAAATATTTGACTACTTTCGCAATAGATGAGCCAAACCACTTTGGTTTAGAGAAACAGAGAAGGACCTAACAGAACTACAAATCACTGACACTGTGCTCATGGACAGAACAGCCAAAACAATAACCAAGGACAAGAAGCAACGGTTCCAAGGCAAAGTCAAATCCAAGCGAACGATCCAAATCTCTGACGAAGAAAGAAAAGCAAGATCATAACGAATGAAGCAATACTGGGCTACGAGGAAGGCACAGAACATTAAAAAGTGATTGATTTAGTGTACCCCAAAGTTGGGTGAAACAAATAAAGAAGAAAACGTATTATGAATAAAATATAACTGACTGCACCTAGTCTACAAGTGTGTAATGTTTTTGGCATCAAGAGATTAGAACTGTCTCGTAATTTGGTATGAGTACCTTAAATAAAATCTGAAAAAAGTATAATGTTTTTTGCAATCATTTCTGTTTCAAGACGGTTGTCACTTAATTTAATGATGTCGAGTGTAATTGCCATTCAGCTATAGAGGGAAGACATGATTTTTACCACTATATGGAGAAGGAGCACAAAATTTCCAAACTTTTTTTGTAAATATTATGGTTACCGTATAAATTCACTGAAAATTTTGCGAGCAAATCATTGCTGTTGTGGTTTTTCCAAACTACTAGTCGATACTAAACTCTGCGCTTTTAGCTGCCAACCTCCAGTCCCCAACAGCCATCCTGTCTTGTTGCCTCATTCCATGTTTCCAAAACAGTTTTGACCAAACGCAATGTCAGATTTTGAAATTTGGTTCGAAAGTACCTTGTACAAAGCCTGAATGATATGTATAATTTTCCCATTCGCTTCAGTTTCAAGATGGTGGCCTCCGATTTAATGGAGATACAGTTTTGGCAGAACACATCAATCAATCGTTTTGAAATTTGGCATAAAGGTATAGAGCCTGAATAACTTGTGTAAGATTTTTTCTCATTCACTTCAGTGCCACTAATTTAATGCTAGCTGTATGGCCAAGACCTATCATAATTTTGACTGCCTCTTGCAGAAGTAGTATAAAGTTTCTAATACAGATGGTCCAGTAACAATTTTTCCAAATATTGTGGTTATCAGTTACGCAGTGGTGGAAAAGGTTGTGGTTCAGAGCCCTGTCAAGGAGTGGTAGCCAAGAAATTAACAACATTCATATTACAAAGTCTACTGTTCTTTCAACAAGAAGGTGTAATAGCTTAGAGATATATTAACTTAGGGATTCGTTTTTCTTTCGACAGTATCGTGTTGTAAGTTAGAGATCGACATGTGTAATAAGATAGAGGTTCCGTACTGTGTATTAACTTAGACTACAGTTCCGTCAAGTGTGTTGCACCATGCGAATATGTTGCCGACACCGCTGCTTGCAGGCGCTTCAGTATCTTTTATCTAACAAGTAGAATTCGCATAGTTAAAGAAAGATATATTATTAAAATATAAAGTTCATTTGGATAGGTTTTGTTCTTAAAGGCTTATGTGCAATGCTGTAAATGTATACTAATTTACATATGTAGTAGTAATAGTAATATAAAAATATTGTTTGAAGGCTGTTTTATTCAAACCATATCCGAATTGAATTAAGGAAACAGCCCTATGAATTAATGAATTCATACAAACTTACGTTGTTTTTTTTTCGATAAAACACCAATATTTCTATTTTTCTATACAGATAATTGTCAAAAATAAACATTTAGATATGTTGTTGACCATAGTATTGAATATATTCAACTGTAAATTGTAAAGATACTGAAGCGCCTGCAAGCAGCGGCGTCGGCAACATATACACACGGTGCAACACATTTGACGGAACTGTAGTCTCTAAGTTAACACACAGTACGGAACCTCTATCTTATTACACAGGTCGATCTCTAACTTATAACATGGTATCGTCAAAGGAAAAACGAATCTCTAAGTTAATAAATCTCTAAGCTATTACACATCCCCCTTTCAACTACTAGTAATTGCAATAATTTAACAAAAGGTCGAAACATAAGGCCTTTATCAGCATTGGAAATTCTTTAAGAGCTAATTAAATCAGAGGTTAAAATGTGATTTCAGGTAATGCTGTTTTGATTTCAAGACAATGACACAATAAGGTCAAACAAATAATGCTGATATACCAAAACTTCAACAGTCAAGTATGGCACTCACATTTGAAACCTTCCAGCTGTTAGGAACACGCAAGTAAAGCAAACTAAAGCAGTCTAACTATTTCTCTTTATTGAAGGATGTGCAAGAATTGAAGATGTTACATTTTCTCTACAAGGCATTCGGCAACACAAGAAGATATATATGTATTATAGAAAAAAAATACAAATGTTATGCCTGAAAACTTATACTTATTTTTTAATTTTTTTTTTTTAATCCACACCAAAAATATATTAAAATTACACAGAAATCCTCACACATTTCCCTCATCGAAATTTAGTTTTTATTATAGGAAATATTAAAATTTACAATTACTTAACGTTAACTTACACTAACGTCCAACATTAAAGTGCTACTAATGGCCTGAAATTGTCTCTATATAAAAATAAAATGATTTATAATTTTGAATTTCACGCTAAGAGCACTATAAAACATAATACATTAAGTGAACTTCACATCACGTTTCTGTGAAACAAACAACAGCAACCGAAGCTGAGCTGATGCACGAATAATAAAGGAAAACGGAAATATAGTAGGAACGGATAAAAAAAAGTAACGATGGAGACTAAGATTATTATACGGACACATGATGAGAATGGCAATATACAAGATACACAAAGTGCACAAGATCAAGTAATAACACTTGGATGGTAAGAGAATGAAATATACAAGCAACATTGATTTTTCAACAATTCATGTCAGTACTAATTCATTAAAACTGAACTGTTCTTTGATATATTAAAACTATTACAGCACACCAGCTCAGCACCGCAAATTTATCTATCCATAAATATTTCACGTACGACAAATTGCACAATCCAAAAACTGGAATATTTAAAGAACAACAATCTAAAAACACTTTAAAAACCTAACGTTTCATGTCCTCAGTACAGTACATGTATTTTATCAATGTTTCCCTTATTCACTATTATTTTACATTTCACAATTTTAAAATATATGTACATAAAAATCTCTGTACTGGTTAAAAATGTACTTGAATTGTTAAGCTTAACTTAAGAAATAAAACATACATACTAATTCTTTTTTTTTTTTTAATTGAGCTAATCCATTTAACCGTCACATGTGTGTGGTTGCTTACGCACAATCTTAAAATAAATATACACATAATACTAATGTTAAGAATAAGTTACATTTGAATAAATTGAAACAATACATTTCCATTGTTGGTTTCCATGAATCTCGTGTCATTAAATTCACACCGGATTTCGTCTGACAGTGAATGTATCCACTACTTACTTGTAACTACAAAGCGTAGATGAGTCGATTGTTAGGCGGTGTAGTAAAATAATGTAGGATCCCGTACTCAACAAAATTTCACTTCTTATAACATTATCGTTTAGAAATTTCTTTACAAAAATAAACATTTACAAAGAGATCAGATGAACAATATATGTTCAGGAAAACAGTTATATAATATACGCAACAAGAATGAAGTTACACGAAGTTCACTGCACAAACTTTCTCACATTCAATTATGGTGTTAAAAAAAAATGTTATATTACTTTTTTTTTAAATTAATTAATTTTCGTCCATAGTTTGACCTTTGATAAAATATATTTAGTTACTAAATCGATGTTAAGCTGTAAAACTTACCAAATACGTTCAAAATGGTTTATATTATTTATTTTTGCCGCCTCGGTGGCCTAGTTGATAGCATACTAGGCTTTTACCCCGAGGACCCGAGTTCGATACCCGGCCAGGGCTTGGCATTTTCATACGCTATAAATCACCCCATCAGACGATTACCCCAAGTGTGCACAATAGTCGGACGTTAAAAAAAAAAAAATATTTATTTTATCACTGTAAAAAGTACTTTACTTATTTCAATTTTATGGAAGACTGAAAAGATCTATTTTAAGATTTCAATAAATGTGTTATCAATTCATAGGTTCTCTCGTTCAAAGAAAGTAATTGTTACTTGGATGTCAATTTGTGAGCACATCGCTGGAGACTTTAGTTATATTTGTCCGTATCTCAGGAACATTTTTTATTTAAACTTTTTCACAATTAACAAATCTAAGAATTAGCAATTTGCCCTAAAATTAAGTCTACAATTACAACAAAAACGTAAATAGGTTGATATAAAAAAATCACTTTGGCAGTTGACAAAATCAAGGACGTAATAATATAACGACTGATAATGTACTTAATTTTCAATGAAGATATTTATTTGTTGGCAGAGAGAAAAACAAATAAGTTTTCCGATTTTACTTTCAAACTTTAAATACTTAAAATTTCATAGACTGGCAAATGAACTTTCATAAATTGCCAAAATCAGACAAACTGATTTTGAGAAAAAGGACTACTTAATTTTCTGTGTTTTTGAGACTGTTTCAAAACTTGTTTTTTTTTTAGAATTATCTGAATGTGAGAAAGTTATTATAGTTTTTGCACCATTTATTATACGTTTATAATTTTGTAACTTCTATTATAATTATATACATTATCTATAATTACTATTAATTCTTTTATTTACCAACTAATATCCCTTTTTTAAAACAGAAGTCATACTGCATATCTTAACCAGTAGAATCAGTGCATGGAGCAATAACTGAAAATTTAATTCTATCATGTTTACGATCGCTAATACGATTTCATCTCTTTTACACAGGTCTTTGTGTTTTACAAATGCAACGATAAAAATCCAATAATCTGGCTTGCAATAACCAACCAATGACAGACCTAGGCATCTTTGATGCAGTTTCAAGGTCAATGCTACAGTGCTAGATGAACAGCTAGCATAGTGGACATCATGCCTTAAGGTGCGTACATCATTCCATTATAAACGCTGTATACGTTAGGCCACAGGATTTAGTGAATCATTGCCCATACCTAAACTACTGAATTACTCATTATGGGGAAAAAGTAGGATTTTTTTGAAATCCTCCCCCCCCCCGCCATTTGAAAATGATTTGTGTTATCGGTAACAGTACAATATTTTTGTTAGTAGCTAGTTTTGTATTAGAAAAAAAAATAAAAACTAAGAATTTTTTTTAGTCTCGCTTTGCAATCTAATAATAAAAACGATACAAAAATATTTTTTTTAATAAAATTACTTAAAAATTAAGGTGCATTTTACAGTCCGTAAAATATGGTACCAACCTATGATTACCGTAAAGGATGGGGTTGAACACATCAATATCAGTAAGGTTATCTGCAAAAACCTACTGGGAACATAAACTGCGAAAAGAGACGATTAAACCTAGAAGCAAAAACCTCCCGGGAACAAACCTTATAGTAGCTGACAACCCTGTGTTCCACAAACCCTAAGGGATTAAGATCTGATGAGAGTGCACTGTAGGAACAGGCAAAGAAAAACTTCACTGCAATGAGAAGCCAATGGGAAACTATTCTCCTGTCAGCCAAGAAGACCTATTGAAAGAGGTAAAACAGTAGGTACCCTGCTTAGAGGACAATAGAATAACCATGGCACTGTCGTTTGCGGCTAATATAGTATAGAAATACAGACATACGGGATAGGATTTACTATGAAAAAACTAAATACATGCACAGTAGAATGAAGAAACTGTCATAACATGGTCTATAAATTGTAAGGCATTTGCCATTAGGAGGTGAAGGGTGTTCGGTTTCTAGAACCTTTTGCAACTGACTTATTGTAAATAAATTCTTTGATCACAGTACCAGTGCTAGCAAAACCTACAATCTCAAACCATCTACTTAACCGATGTCAGTAACAACAAACGATGAATGAAATGGTGATTAAAAAAAATTTGAAATAAGGCAAGATGAATAAAATGTTCACTGGTCAATGTGAATTAGTTTGGTTCGGGTTACAATTTTTTACTTTCTTTACAACTACTTAAGTTTAGAAAAAAATTTAACTTGCTGAAAATCAGATTTAGTTCTTGTGGTAAGAGCGCTCTGTGGAAATGGATGTACAGCTACTAAAATTCTATTAAGGCAGAAAACAGCATTTTCAAGAAATGAAAAAGAAATTGTGCTCATGTTTTAAACAAATTATTTTTTTACATATTGTAATTGCAAAAATCAAAAAAGTAGTAATTATCTAGTTGGTTTTTTTTTTTTAAAAAAAAAACAATACCTGCAAGGCCTCACACGTGAAAAAACTTGTACAGTAAAATGTTACACAACAGTTTAGCATTTGACAGACCGATAAAGTCCCAAGTGTACCAACCAGATTACCAGAATTTTTATCATACACATTTCTTCACAATTAAATAGAATTTTATACAGTCATCACTCAATATTTCATACCTGAAGGGACCAGGAAACAATTCTCATTACTGAATATGACGAAATATACAGTTAAAAATAGAGAGGTTGATAAAAAAAATAATTAAAAAAATCAAGTTTACAACAATTTACAGTACAGTTTTATTTAATTTTTCGTTTAAGAAAGGAGACTTGTCGGACCAACATTATCACGATTAACAAGTAACAACAGCTCTACATCAAGACATTGCACTTGAACAATTTTTTTCAACTGACTGACACTATACAATAAATATCTAAACATTTACTGTCTCACTCTGTTTAGTTTGTGCACCAGGTCCATGATGGTGAGACTTGAAAAAAGACTGCTTTTCCATTTCTTGACAGGCCTTATTTTATCGGTAAGTAAATGTGTTCGAAATGAATGGGTTATACAGTTGTTGATTACAGTACAGATTTATGATCCAATAAATAATGTGACTGCAAACAAGAAATCTACCCAATTAGTACCATATATAGAGGCAAAAGCTGGGCCAAGTTTAAATTACAGTGGTCATCGAGCTCCCTCAGTATAAAATACATTGTTTTTACATGATTTATTGAGAGTTTTTCAAAAGTCCAGCCCCCTCAGTACAAATTACATGGTTTTGAAATTTATATAGGTGCAAATTACCAAGTGACAACTGTATTAATTTTTTCAAATAATTCTACCAATTTTATCCGCAAAACATTTTTACAAATAATCAAAAAGGTATAATGTTACTGGTCAATACATAATTTAATAATTTTATTTTTTTACGACTCAATAATTTCTTATTATAACCATCTGATCTTAAAAATACATTTTTTGTCCTTTCAACAAATAAACATGTACCAAAATAAAATTCCATCAATTTTCTTAACCTAAAAATTCAAAAAAAATAATTTAACCAAGTGGTACGCCCTAGATTTGTAATAAAATTCATGGCCTATAAAATAAATTTCATAACATATCAGTTCGTAATATAATAACTAAAATAAATATAAAACAGGTAGATGCGGGTTAAAAATATAATATTGGTTCTTTGAACAAGACAAAATAATAGTATACCTACATACAATGAACAATGTTTATAACTAAAAATAAATACAAAAAAGGTAGATGCGGGTTAAAAATATAGCATTAGTTATTTAAATAAGACAAAAAAAGTAGCGTACTTACATACAAATCAATGATTATTGGATGAAATACTTCTGTACATATTATCATCTAAAAACATGTTATTTGAACAATTCTTGAATTTACTAAGCAATCGAGTATCATAGATTATGGGAATTTGTACATGTTGTATACAGTTATGAAATCCCCATTAGCATTTTGGTCATGTTTAATATAAAAATATATTTGATGAATACAAAAAAAAAAATTGAAAATGCGTACCATAAATACAAAGATATCTAAAATAACTGTAAGCATCTTCGACAAGGCTTAGTTCTATATGTAAAATGGCATTTTTAATCAATTTTTTTTTACAAAACATTGGAATACCAAAAAATTAATTTTCTATAATATTTTATACTGTTACTTCGACAAAAACACCACCGCCTTCGGAATAGTGTTATGAATCAACAGATTTTATTTTTCAGCGCCTGTTATATATTATTTACTAATAAGATTCAAAGTTGTGCTATTAAAGACAAGATGTTTTCAAAGGGCACAACCATTTTCCAGTCATACCCATTCAAACTTTACTTCCGAACTTCTTTAAAATTCTACTTGGGTAGTCAGCTATCATGGCTGTCGTGGTGAAGGCCTAAAACTCTGAAATATGTCCAATCTTTACCTCTACAATGCGTTTTGAAAACGTAAAATGTTTGTTAGCATTATATTGTTCATAATTTCAGTAACTTGCGCAAAAATTAATAAGTTTCGTAATAGCAAGCTATCAAAATTTTGAAAAATTCGAAGTGTTACTATTTTCTGAAAATCAGATGCCTTTTTTACATGGACAAATTTTTTATTTAGACCCGCCCTTTTGAATTCCTTTAACCAGCTTCAATTTCTATATTATCCAACAGATCACTGTTCCCAATTAGGTTGAATAATCAGGATTATAATTTATACATTTACAATTTAGGTTCGATTTGATTCAAACTTCGCACAATAGATTTTGGAATTAAGTTGTACAGATTCACGGAGTAGCAAAGCCGCAGTGACGGCTATTTAAGACGTTTTAATACCTGACATTCCTTCATCTTGCCCTTCCCTGGAAATCACATTTCACTATCGTAATCAGTGTTGCACACATCAATTTTAATATAATTTGTACAATTACTTCAGTTCAGTTTTGTATTTTTACAACACATCCATTTATTTATGTTTACTTTAGACCAGTAAGAACTACGAGGACGAGGATCAAGTAATACATGGAAAACAAGGTATTCCTGCACTTTCACTTGATTTACTAAAGTAATGTTTTCTAAGAACTTTTTATTATGTACTTCATTATTGAATTAAGAGATATTCACCCGCAGAAGATTAAATTTCTTACGATGTTACAATTTCAAGCAATTTTCAACAGAACTATATTATGACGTCATTGCTGTTTACTTAAGCTAGATTTACTATGTCAGTCACCCACCGAGGGGTACTTCTCATGCATGTTATCACAAGTCATTATGTTCCTACTTTTATCTTTGCAGTTGTTAGTAAAAACTTGAATAAAGCAAGGTAGCTGTTATTATGTAGAGTATAATGATCTGCCTTCCCTAGCTTCGTCAGTTCTACTTTTGTTGACGCGTTTCGGAGCACCCCCATCTTCAAAAACTATCTATATAATGGAGGTTTGAAGATAACTTTTGAAGATGGAGGTTCTCCGAAACGTGTCAACAAAAGTAGAATTGACGAAGCTAGGGAAGGCAGATCATTATACTCAACATAGTGACAATAATCCTAGCAGAAAAGAAGAATATAAAAAGAATTTCATGGTAGCTGTTCTTTGCGATTTATCTCTTTTTGTTAGTTTTAGTTGGGATTACTTTCATGTTGTCTTCTGTGAATCATAGAATTTAAGATTTTTATTTGTGCTCAAAGTGTGGCAATAATTATAAAATTAATAAGGAAATAATATTTCCATGCAACTGGTATGGTATGCAACACGAGCAAAAGGATACATTACTTTTTTAGTTCTATATGATAGTTTATACATTCTAGAACTACTTAGATTCTGGATTTTATATTTTGGATTATTGATATCCGACATACAATAATTTTCTAACACAAAAATTGCCAAATCAAGTGAAAATGCAGATTTACCGAGCCAATAGTAATAACTATAATCGAACTTTTGTGGACTGGTCAGAGTTGCAGTGAACCACTCGTTATACCAACAAAGTTATGGAGCGCCTCTTTAAACGTTAATTGATGTTATTTTAAATTCACTTCCTTTATGTCAATGGTCAATGATACAACTTCATGCCCAATTATTACATGTTAAAACTAAATTATTCACCGACTAAACGGTATCAGTACAAATTACGTTTGCTTAACCTAAATAAAATCTTATAATACAATATTCTGACATTAAATTTTACTTGGAAAAATAAATTAATTACTAACGAACTATTCAGATGCCGTTAAAACTTATACTTACGAGGACGTAATGCATATTTAATATGGTGTTATGTATAAAACTGCAGCGAGCAGGCAGTAGTCCTCTTTCAGAAATACGTTTAGTTTTCAATCTGATTCTCAAAGATATACAAGGGACCATAAAATTTTTACTAGTATTTTGATACTGTAGCATACAGAATTATGGCCGTAATTATCAAAATTATTTTTGGCAATAGCTTGGACAAGTTTGTCAAAAAGCTAAAATCAATTCCACAGCTTTTTTCTTATACTTTAATTTGAAAATCTTTAATTTTCTGTTGTAACCGGCATTAAAATTAACATTTCATTTTTAATTTCACTGAAAATGAACAAAATAGGATGAAAAGCAAGTGTAATCTATCATTGCGTAGAAATACTTTGAGCCCTGAAAAGGGGGATCGAACTGTACTATTAAATGTTATGCAAACACTGACACCTCTGTACAAAGCAGATCCTTTTTAAAGTATACAAACCCAAATAGAGGTCCAGATTTCATTTTTATATTTTGTTTAATAATTGCATAAACAGTTAATTTTCATTTATAAGATATTTGTAGAATTTTCATTTTGAAAATTTACTTTTACTTCGTGCACAAAACATTTACGAACCTTGACTTTGCGAATACAAAATGAACAAAATTCAGTATAGTGATATTTAGTTGCGTATAAGTACCAAGCTAAACTTAGTTTACAAATCAAACACTTTACAATTTAAAAAAGAAATTTAAAAAGGCTACCTGGAAGCAGATTGTTATAAATTTGGAAGATGCCATAAACCAAGCAACGAAAAGTTTAACGGCTGTCCGAAAAACCACATGTTTCACTCAAAAAATCATTCTATTATGCAAAACCAAATTGATGGAGGACGGTATAAAAGCAGATTCATAACACCCGTGAGAAACACAGACCAAAATTTTTCAAAAAAAATCAGCACTAATCAAATGATATCAAGAACTGATAAAAAAAATCTGACACCAAACGAAACTGTTCACCAATTCGAACCGTCACAAGCAAAAAAAATATTTCATATTTTCTTTTAATAACTTGTAATCACAGATTAGTTTCATAGAACCAATAGGAATTTATTTCAAAATGCGCATTTTTTACTTTGATTACATCTCAAATTTTATTTCTGTAAAGCTTCTTATCCTTAGCAACCGTAACACGCTACCGATAAATTCAACCAAAATATTTACTTAAAATACAAACAAAACGCAATTCAAGCAAAAAAAAAAGCTCAGAAAAATATATTTAGACACTTGCGGTGAAAAAAGGCATTTTTTTTTAATATATAAACTTGTGCCAAACACTGAGCACATCACAAAATAACTTTTACTTTATGAGATCAAACGATTTCCTCATTTCCACTAAAAAGTATATGTTAGTCCGGATATAATTGTGCCAACTAAACTAAAACATCCTGTACCATTAGACAAATAAATATTCTAAACATTAAATGAGAGATTTAAAGAGATCATTTGGCTGCAACTTATTGACCTTTACTGATTTTATATAACCAAGACAAGAAAATTTTATTTACGTTTCCATCTTGATTTCTTTTTAAATTATACTCAATGTGGTTTAATTAAAATCAAAGTCCTAACATTACGCTTTCTTTCATTGAAAGAAAATCTTTAAAAAAGTGACCGATAAAAAAATATTTTTTCAAGTACACCTTCAACGTTTACGCTTTATCTATCGCTTGCCGCGTGCCTTCAGAACACTTCGAGGTTTCTTAGGCGGAGTTGGTCCATTTTTCCCTATATTCTCACTACTAGTTGTGGATTTACGTTTGCTACGAGCTTCGGCTGCCTTTTCTATTTCCTTTTCCTCGTGTTCCCAGGAAGTCCATACGTCATCGGCCGAAGTTCCGGGTATCGGAGGATTAAACATCGGAGGCTCCTCTGCCACAAACTCTGACAGCAGTACCCCCTGATTGGCCAAGGCCTCCAGATCCTCGCTGGGTACTGGTGCGATGGCTGTTCCACAGGATACGCATAAAGGATTCAGCGGGGACTTTGACCTCCAGTATTGGAGCTCTGTTTTGCATTTATTTAATTCCTGAAACAAAATGATAGGATTTGATAAAGTCAGCTTTCTGTCTAAAAAAATCCTACAAGTAACCATTACAAATTAGGTCTGTGAATAAATAAAACAGACAGTTGCTACTAACCTGATATGTAAATACGAACAACTATCAACATTAACTTGTTAATTTGAAATGAAAGGGTTAAAAGTAATAAATTTATATACAAAATATTTAAAAATTGCAAAACTGGCATGGCCCTATTACAGCGATTCTATACTATACACATTTCTTATTACATGCAGCCTAGAATTCTAGATTTGTGTCTCAAGACCCAAGCTTAATCTACAGCACTGCCACAACTTCCTTTAGTCTTTTTAATCAAATTTTGATTGAAAAATTGGAGCAGCCTCATTTTCCACCTAAAATGGCGAACGTTCAACAAATCCTATAACGTTATACATTAAAGAATGTCAGGAACATTCAGACCCAAAACTAGAAACATAAAATAAGCACTGGCACATTTTTAAAAAATAAGAAAAAAATTATTGTGCTATTGTTACTTTTTGGTAATTTACTTCTATCATGTCGGCGATTCAGTGTGTGTACCACAATTATTATTCCAAAACAATGCATCTACTTTACAATATCTGGGATGCATTATCACAATTAAAAAACTTGTCTTAAAATGTTTTGAGAAAGGCAAAAGTGAAACCAACTTGTATTATTTTTCCTATTAATTTCAATTTAAAATACCCAGTTTCCGTTAGTGGGGATACTGTACTGTATTCATATTTATTGTTAAAAATAAGACGCAATAACAGGCTAATATATGCCATGTTGCATGTTAGTTAATTAAGGTAAAACTGTATTCACTATGTTGAACAAAACTGCTAAATTTCATAAATTTACAACGTGCTAGTGCAGTGTTACCAACAGAGGGAATGCGAAAACATAGAAAGTCTTGGCATATATCTGAGAAATAGATTAAATCAGCGACCATCAAGTTTTCAATTTTCACTTTAGGAAAAAACTACTTTTTTGTGTTTTTTTTAAAATAAAAATTACCTTTCCTAGGTGATCTAGAGAGCAGAAATCTTGATGGAAGCCCTGCACATTCAGCCTACCACAAGTTAATGACTGACAACTGCTTTTTGAATTTAGGTTCTGCAGCCTTTCATCATCCTGTGCACACACAAGTGTCACATCATTATCCAACAAATAAGGGGCAGAATATGCTTTTCTAATCAACATAATTTTTTTTTTTTAAACAACAGGATGCACTCTCCTTTGATACATAATATTGTGAGCTCGTATCTTACCTAAAATGACATTTAGGCCAATAAGTGTGTACAAAGATGCACTGACAAAATTAATAAGAGTTGTGAAACCTGGTCACTGGGAGCAGCAGACAATGAAAGGCCAGGAGAAAATCTTAAGTTAAGGATCGCAAAAGCCTGCACCGGCATTTTGAGGTAATTAACTGTTCTTAGAAACGAGTTCAAAGATATACGATACAATTAACTAGTTTTATAACAGGTTGTTGTGCAAGTGGTAGAAGAATTGTAGATTGTGTTTGTCTTGAAACTGCTCCGACAGTTTTGAGGTAAGTAGGTCTGCGATTGTTTAATTTTTCTTAGAAGTGAGATCGAAATAGCATAGATAAAATTAACTCGGGCTGGTCATTGAAAGCAACAGATAACGAAAGGGGAAAATACTGCCAAATGAATTTAGGGGCTCTGAATTTGCAATTTCAGTTATATTGTCCTTATAAACGACTTCAAAGTAGTATAGATACCTGCACTAACGTACTAGGTCAGTGATTGTTATTAGAAATAAGTTCAAAGGAGCATAAATAAAATAAATTTGAGTCATCGAAAAATCTGGTCACTGCAAGTGACAGACGATAAATGAGGAAAGGATCTTTGACTGAGATTATAGGTGCTGAACCTACTACCAGTTTTATCAACAAACAGGTATAGAAGACAGCCTAGTATAGGTACAGTAAGACAGGAACATCTTTAAAAAAAAGAACAAAAAGATTAAAAAAAAATCCAGCAACTATTTCCATTTAACGTACCTTATGGAACTGTCACTAGAAGTTTCGGTCATTAAAAAAATATCAATAGTCAAAAGTTACAATAGCACAATAGTATACAAAATTTGTATCTATTTTTATAATTCATCAGAAAAAAAAAAAACAATGTTTTTGAGTTTAAAATAGTATAAAGCCATCAAATATACACAATCCTACATTACACGTAGAAGCAGAATTCAAAGGAAAAAAATTACAGACCTATGATGTAAATTTCAATAACATATCAGTAATAATAATAATGCTACAAACTTCAAATAATTTAATGCAACTAAAAACAGCTGAGATGTGTTAACATCACAAACAGCTGTTTACAAATTAAACCGATCCGAATCTGAAAAATTTCACAATGAATACTCATAAAAATATTTTCTGAACATTCACCCTAAATACTAAACATTTACTTAGTCACACTATTGTTTGTAAACATAGATTCTGATGTCCACAACAATCTGCATATTTATAACTTTTATCGCCAAAGCAATTAAAATCTTTTCTCAGAAAACAAAAATATACACATTTGTTTTTTTCTGAACTTAAAATACACAGGTGTTTGAAAAACAACTCCCTACTTTTAATGTGCCTTAGAATCTGTACAAAATAACATACACTATTCTAATTTCTCGTATTTAATTTATCGATTATCAAGTTTTGCTCACGTAAATGTGGGAATTCAATTCATACAGTTGGCAGGCCTGCATGACTGAGAATAATGGGACAGCGCTCAATTCAGGTGTTCGGTGCAGTGCAATAGCTACTCCGCAACAAAAAGCACAGTGTTATTTGGCTTGTGCAAACTGGATCTGTTATAATAGCACAACGTAATTTTAGACATCAGTATGGAGGTGAACCACCCGCAGCAAAAACTATCCGTTATTGGCTAAAGTCTTTCAAGGAAACCGGCAGTGTTTTAAAAATGAAAACGCCACGTAAACCGAAGCTACTGTTGAACAGATCCGTGTTTCATATGTTCGGAGCCCAAAGAAGTCATTGGTCTGATGTAGTCTACAATTAGGAGTGCCTACAGGTACTTTGTACGATGTGGTTATAAAAAAGACTTCATTTGCAAGCCTACAAATTACAATTGTTACATGAAATTAAACCTGCTGATAAAAACAAAAGATTGCAGTTTGCTGTTAATTTTCTGCATAGAATTGATGAAAATTAATTTTTTTTGAAAAATTCTGTTTTCTGATAAGGCATTATTTCATGTGAGTGGAACAGTTAATCATCATAACTACAGAATTTGGGGGGCAGTTACCACATGCTGTTAGTCAACATCAACGTGACTCTTCAAAACTTATTAATGTTTAGTGCGGTTTGATGGAAAATCGAGTGATTGGTCCTTTTATTTTTGTAGAAAGAACAATAAACGGGTCTATACTGTGACATGTTCACACAGTATATCTTTCTCCAAGTGGAAGATATTGACGTGGAAAAAGGGCTTCTGTTTTTCCAACAAGATGGCGTCCCACCTCATTACAGTAACCGTGTGCATGCAGTCTTGACATTCGCTTTCCAGGACTGTGGATAGGCCTTTACGAAGCCTGGACTTGACTCCACTCGACTTTTTCTTTTTGGGACACAAAAAATGTTGTGTATGCTGAAAAGATCCATGACAGCAACCATTTACGGGAAAGAATCATCGCAGTGGTTGCAACAGTTACACCTGCTATGTTGGTGAATACCTGGGAAGAAGTGGAATATCGTCTCGACATGTGTAGGGCAACAAATGGATCCCACGTTGAAGTTTACTAACATTAAAAAAACTTTTAAGGTATTCTCCTTCGTGGTACCTTGATATACGAGTGCCCTAAAATATGAGTGTTTTGAGATACGAGTCGCCGAGCGAACGATATTTTGCTTTGAGATATGAGCAAGATTTGAGATACGAGGAATTGCACACTACACCGCTGCACACGCGCATGTTGGTGTCGTGTGCAGCGTCTAACAGTTTCTCCCACCTCAGATTAGATCTCAGTCTGTGTGTGCATGTTCTGGAAGGACCACTTTAACATCGTGATATGCCTAAGAATTATTGATCAGACATGGCTAGGTGTTACAACGAGGACCTTAACCTCTGCATGGAAGAAGGTGTGGCCTGAGGCTGTAGCTGAAAGGGCCTTCAAAGGATTGGAACCCAAAGTGTCTGTAGTAGAGGAGATTGTTTCTCTAGGAAAATCCATGGGTCTGGAGGTGGATGAGAGAGATGTGAACGAACTCGTCGAGGAACAGTCTCAGGAGCTGACAACCGAGGAGTTACACGATCTACATGCGCAGCAGAATACGGTGGTTCAACGAAAAATTAGTTTTGAAGGAGCCAGAGATGTAGAAGGTTATCTCTACAAGAGATATAAAGGAGATCTTGGGAATGTGGAAGAAAGTTGTAGAGTTCATGGATAAAAATCACCCAGAAATGTTGCAACTGGTCGTGCACCGGAGTTGTTCAACGGAACTTGCCTAGCTCATTTCCACAATATCCTAAAAGAGAGGAAGAAACAAACCTTCTTGGACAGTTTTTTTAAACGATCTGCAGGTGAAAATGAGCAAAGCGTGACGAAAAAAGCAAAGACCAGTGACGAAAATTAAGCGCTTCAGTAAGCACTTCACTTCTTCTTTTATTATGTTTTTATAGAATATGTATTTGTTATTTATAAATAAATGTTTCATCTTGTAAAAACATTTTTCTTATTCAAAAACACTTAACAAAACAACTGAGGTGGTGTTTTGGGAGCTGGAACGGATTAATGGCATTTCAATTAATTTCAATGGGGAAAATTGCTTTGAGATACGAGCAAGGTTATGGAACGAATTAAACTCGTATGTCGAGGTACCATTGTACTCATTGATATATTTTTTTCATTAAATTTACATATAAAACTAGGAAGTTCTTTCTCAAACATACTGTTTAATAATGCACCAACAACTGACCTTTGAGGTTTTAAAGGCATAATTTGTTTAAACACGGATGTATTTTTTTTTTTAATTTTATTTATACAACTTTGAAAATTGTCAATGAAAGTTGAAAGCAGATGTTGTATTACTCTACATGTAAACAACTGGCAAATCAACATTATCTAACAACTGGTTCAACAGCGAGAGATGGAAGTGAAGACCACTCTTCCCCGTCTTCTCATTGAACAGCAACTCTTATCGGTGGAAAGGTCAGTAACCTAAAGTTGAATTGCAAGTGGTACATATTACATAAATTAGCTGCTTCGATATTAACAAAAACTACAAAGTTTGACAACACTTTAACCTACAATTCAGTCAAATTTTTATGCGAAAATGTGCATACTGTTTTTATTTTTTTGTAAAACAGGAAACAAATAAATTTTAAGAACGTTAAAATTAAGGACATGAACTTTATAACTATGCAAGAATGTAAAGGTATGTGGTTTACAAATTTAGGAACAAAAATGTCCATTGTTATGATCAAAAAGCATTAAAGTAAGACAGAGTTTGTGATTAACAAAATCAACCACTAACAAATTTTAGACATTTATTTTAAAAATCAATTGAAAAATGAAATTTGTGACTGAAAATGTACTTTGTACTATACATATTTTCTTTTTAAACAAACATTAATTAGCAGAAGAAGAGACAAAGTTCAGTCATAAATAAAACTTGAAACAGATGCAGTCCTTTGAAACTTTAATATGCTTTTATATTTAGGCCAATATACAAATATAAAATATTTATGAATATTGAAATGTGACATTGATTAAAAAGCACAAAATGTTCTGTATGAAAGCAGATTTACTGACTGAACCAAAACGAGTATTTGCGAATACAAACGATCATAAATAACAATCAAAGATGGATAAGTGAAGACAAAAAAAGAACATAACTAAACTTGAGCTGTCATCCGTGTTAAGATAGTTACAATGGTGAGTCAACCCATTTTACATAGTCAAAAGCAACTTTTACAGTTGTTAGGATCATGAACTTAGTCGTTAGAGTACAACATCTACATATGCTGTAACTTTAAACCTTTAATATAAAAACACATATTCGTAAAATCTCTTAAGAATTAATAATATATATTATTAGATTAATATGCATACTCTATCTGTACACTAAAATTTATAAAATACAGCAAATTTTTATAAAAAAATCATATCCTTAAACTTATTACAATAAAAATAGAAATAAAAATATAAAAATTAAATTTTCTTGACCTATCCATTTCAAAAGTAAACAATATTAATTTCCACCCATCCCCAATGTAGGACATTTTGCTGGACGGCGATGATAGCCTTCATGTGCTTTTCGCCTAAAGCTGTATTAAAAAAAAAAAAAAAAAGTAAACAACAGTTTCAAATACAGTGTTTACAGGAAACCTACCACAACCAGCCAAACAATACATTCTTCATCCCGCCATCCATACAATATAAAAATGGCAGCTTACAATAGTTTGGTACACAGGTTAATTTCACTACCTATGGACAAAGGAAGCTATGGAAATGAAGTGAGTACATCATTAAGTACATAGCTGTTTCTAATGGATATAAAAGCTCAATTGTTGATAGGCTCATTGCCAAACACAAAAACAAAAATTAAAATTAAAAAATCGTTCCTGATAAAAAAACATACATCTCCACAAAATATGGTTCAACTTTAAGCCACACCCTAAAAAAAGAATTAGCCAAAGAAAATATAAATGTCTCTTTCGGAACAAGTAATAAGTTGTCAACATTATTAAAGAAGCCAGTTGCAAATAAAAGTAGATAACTTTAAAAAAACTGGCATATACAAAATGAAATGTAGTGATTGCCTAAGCTTCTATATCGGTCAGACATCTCGCTCTTTTAAGAAAAGATTTAAAGAACACATATCCAGAAGTGCATTATCAACAAACTCGGCTTTCGCAGAACATCTTATGGACAAAATCCATAAATTTGAAGACAACCATACCAACATGGAAATATTACATTTATGTCATAAAAGTAGTTATATGGATGCAATTGAAGAGTTTGAGATTTACAAGAGCAAAAAATCAGACCCCCAGAACATCCTCAATGAAAAACTTTCATTTAAATCAAATTTCATATATGACATTGCTCTAAAGATAAGTGATTTGAGTAACAAAAACCAACAGACGCACCATAACTGGTAACAACGACGGGCGCGCTATTAATGATGGAGACTCCGCAGTCAGGAATGTAACGACGTACGAGTCACGTGTGTAGCTTGGCCAAGTCGAATTTCATAATGAATATTTTAAATGTGTAATTGTGCTCAGTGTTTGTGATGTATGTTTTAATGTTTTGTTTGATTTTGTGACTAACTCGACAGAGGGATTTAACATTTTGTATGGCCTGAAGATGAAACTATAGTTTCGAAACCACGGTAGCCTTTATGAGGTAAGTTGATAGACCACAGACGGAGGAATAGGTATATAATCCTAATCAATAAAAATAGAGGCACTGGACACTAGCCAAACATACATACATGGGCCCATGTATCTATACGAGGGTTGTTCGGAAAGTACAGAACATTTTTTTTCTATTTTTTATTAAGATAAAGAAACAAAACTTATTTTACATCACGTTTGATACCTTAGCTATTTTTCTAGTCCCCGTTCAAATTTAAACATTTGTTATAGCGTTTCACCAGTATTTCTATGCCTTCTGTATACTCAGTTGCAGCCAAATGGATTTTTTTTTTTTTTTTTGTGTTTAACGTCCGACTATTATGCACATTTCAATTCGCTGTCACTTCCATAGTCATTTTGGCCCAAAAAATCCTTCAATTTGGGCAAACTGCTTATCACTCAGAGAGCCAAGTTATAAGAAGGTAGATGTTCAAAAATGTTACACTTAAACTGATGAAACAAGTTTGCAGTCAACACAGAGGCATTCAGATGTGCGTTATGAAGTTCAATGCTACTTGATAACAATCCATACCGTTTGTTTTGAATGGCGTAGAGTAGTTGACAAAGGGTCTTAAAGTAGGTTGCCGCATTTATGGTCTCCTCTCTACAAAAGTAGTGTTGAGCAAGACCCCTTTCAATCCCAAAACATTATAGCCGTTAACTTCTTGGCACTCAAAATATGTTTGGCATGTTTTGGTTTTGAATAGATCGGAAACGATGTCATTCCACTGACTGGCATTCATACCATTAACCTCGGCAGTTATCTCTGTAAATTTCGATAGGGCGGACTTTTTTTGCATTCAAAAAGCACACTACACTACAAACCTTAAAATTTGGCGGGATCATTAATTTCGTTAAACATTTTAAAGCTGCATAAATAAACAGTAAATGACTAAAGTGTTTCACTATTAACACCAGATTAGTGCAAAGGAATAGGAAGGACAATAAGACAATGGCGGCGGTGGAGCTGAGCAGCTTGTCAGATCAAAACATTCTTTACTTTCCAAAAGACCCTCGTATATGTTACTGCTTTCAGATCAAATTTCATGTAACACAAATAAAAAGCACAAAAATTAGCGCTCTAAAAACTACACAGTTATGAGAGAGCGGAAAGTAAGGTAGAGGTAGGTGGTCATTAAGTTGGTGCAGAAAAGAAGAAAATGCCTCAAACAGATGTATTAATCCCTCACTGGTTAATCTCATGTATTTTTTGACTGTCTTGACAATAATTGATTAAAAAGCTTAATTTTCCCAAATTTGTATTCACCACTGTGTTTAGCAAAATCGGATGCTTCGTCATTAGTTTACAATCCATTTTTTTACAGAAATAGTTGGTCATCAGTTAGTTTAAGGTTCACCTAGGGCATGTACATTTGTTTACTAAAGTAGTTTGTCATCGTTAATTTACGATCCATCCTGTATGCGTTCATTTGTTTTACCGAAAAAACCAGTAAGTACACAGGAATACAAAAGTACATTATGTGCACAAGTACATAGAATTCTTCCGACCAAATAAAATAACCATCACTTATTCTGAAGAATTTCTTAAATTAAACAATTCTGAAATAGTATACCCTGACAAAAACGAAGCAATGATGATCACTCACAAACTCTCCTAATGACTAGGCCGGCATCCACACTTAATGATCAAGGTCGAGATGTTTCTCTAGACTAACCAACTTTGTCCTCATCAATTCTCCGTTTGACTATGTCATGATGCTGATGTGCGTTCGTTAAGTGTGGACCCGCCTTAAACTACCAGCTGCACAATTAATACCTACAGGATCAGAACTCAAATCAATTATAAATCTTCATTTATTACTAAAATAAATGGGGTAAATTGTGCAAAAAAAACTATGAGTACTTCCAAATTCTAAAATACTCTTACAATTTTTGTTCCGGATAAGCAAGAACTGAGCACTACTGAATGTTTAAAAGTCAGGCAACACTTTGGCAGTTCCAAGCTCACGCAACTAATAGCACAGTAAGCAAAGCAATGGTAAAGCAATGATTTTAGTTTTAAAAAGTAATTGCAAGTTAGTCAAACATGGAAAAAATCAGTAAAGCAAATTCGGCTACTGCACGTGTGTTACTTCTATTTTAAATTTATTTTTATTAGTTATTTTTAAGCATTAATATTTTATGTTAGAGGTTACTTAACTATTGTGGTCTAAGCATTCCTAAGAAGTGAATAGTTACTTTTATGATATATAATAGTGTACAAGATAGTTACAAAACAGAAATCATATAAATATATACATGGATTGGGCTTCAAAGTAATAAAACCTTAATCGTAATTTTTGTAATAAAATTATGATATTAAACTCTATCGTTAAGGAGTTCATTTATTTTTAATTTCCCGATATATGGATAGCCAACATAGAAGTACTTGAATGGGTTCCGTCTTGCTTATAAAATGCAGACTAGACAAGTAACTTTACTAACCTGCAGCAATGTGCTAAACTTTCGTGACGTCTCATCATTTTTCTTGTCATATTCATCTAACCTCGTTGCATACTCAAGTATTTGTTTTTGTTGATCGGCGATCTTACTTCGGCAATGCCGCATTTCCTTTCTTAGTTGACTCAACTGGTAGTTATACCTAAAACAATTATCGAAGTAGAGCAGATGCTTAGTAAACAAATCTTCAGTAAGTATTGCTTAGCTCAGCACTTTTTTCTCATCAAAGACAGTTTGAATTATTGTAAACTCCCTACAACTTACACACACACATACGTGCGCACGCACACACACACACACAGCGAGACTGTACTGGCGTAAGCAAAATGCTGAGCTGCGGTATAGTCATACAATTGCAATTACAGAGGAGCGAAATCGGACCCTAGAGACATGGCAGCGACAGTGGGACGAATCAACAAATGGACGATGGACATACCAACTCATAGGTAACATCCAGGATTGGTGCAACAGGAATCATGGGGAGGTGGATTTCTATCTCACACAGATTCTCACTGGACACGGTTGCTTTCGAGCTTACTTGTTCCGTTTCGGGCTGGAAACAGACTCGGCTTGTCCCCTCTGTCTTCCAGCAGTGGAGGAAGATGCGGAGCATGTGTTTTTCCTATGTTGGAGATTCGACGAGGAAAGGATGAGGTTGCAAACATATCTGCAAGGCAGCATTACACCGGAAAGTCTGGTTGCGACAATGATGGCTTCAGAGGCCAACTGGAGGGCCATTGCGGGATTCGCTACAGTGGTCATGAAGAGGTTGAGGGCTGAGGATCGAGAAAGGAGAGCCAACGCTGTAGAAGAGTAGGCGGTCAGCCAGTCCACCTTCCCATGTCTAGCGGCGGTTCCGTGGGGGGGGGGTTTACAAAAGAGGAATGCTTTTGGTGCTTTTTTTAGTGGGTAACAATATATCTTAAATTGAACTTAATTTGAGTCTCACACTCTGATGTAGTGCGTACCCTAACCCAGGTAGTCTATAAAAGATTTTTTCCACCTTTTTTTGCATCGCCAAAAAACACACACACACACGCCTGAAATGAAATTTTAAAATCTGAAATTAATTTATACAGGTTTTAACACTTGTGAAAATAAATTCTAATTAAAAAACAATAGATCTAAAAGTTGGTTTTTTGAAAACGCCACTTTGCTGGATACATAAAATAGCAACAGTGAATCAGATCGTCACTGTAACCTGTGGTTAAAATCTTGTCAGAATGTATAGCTTCATACTCAGGAATCCAGCAAATCCAAATGAAGCCAGGCTAGGGATGGGGGGGTCTACTGCAGTTACAGATAACATTGATAACAACCAATAAAAATTTAGTTTATTTCTAAAAAAAGAATAAATACCTTTTCATCCCTTGTCTGATTTTACGGATACGTTTGCGCAAAACCATGTTTGTCTGTGTAGTAACTTGTCTGTCCTCACAGTGGCTTGTATTGTGTCCTGGTGACTCGTCACCCTTTCCATTTCCGTGTGGAGGTGAGTCTAAACACAGGTACTTGGTGGATGTGGCTAACAAAACAGAAAACGAACATACAAAGTGTTGACAAGCTTCAGCTAATGGTTCTACAGTTTATAATCGATAAGTTACAAAAATAACCTTTCCCTACCAAATAGTGTTAAAAAAATTCCAATTTTAAAATCTGGATCAGTTCCGAATAGTAGAAACATCGTTTTTAATTCAAACTCGATTGATTTGCAGAATTACTATAGCTGATAAAAGCGCGACTCAATATGTTGTCATTCTTCTAAAACTTAGTTGTTTTCAAGACAGCTATATACAGTACGTATTCATCAGTCGACTTAAAATGTAAATGACTTTAATTTTTGTACTTCACTTTGAAATACGTACTGCATAATTCATCATGTTTTTATGAACTATTACCAGGGACACGATTATCTAAGTCATGTTTACTCAAAATTTAAAGCTTACACGAAACGATTTAAAAAAGAAAAAGTAATCATTTCCGTGATTACAAAAGTTGGCCTACTGCTTTTACAACATCAACAATATTTCAAAACAGTACAGGAATCATTTTCGACAGGTTTCAAAAACTGCCATCGCTAATCTTATGCCCTATATCGCATCAACTAATCGTGTATATATGTCTCAATAACAAATATCAAAACAAAACACCGGAGTATTTTTTGGTGTTTTTTTTGGTGTTTAACGTCTGACTATTGTGAAAAAAATTAAGGTCAATAAACGGGTTTTGAACTCACGTCCCTTAGGTTAACACGCAGAAATCATAGCACTGAGCCAAGAAAGTGACAGTGTTTGACCAGTAAAGATGCTGCACAACTTTTGACACAAATGCAGCCAGATTTTTTATTTAAAAAAAAAAGTTTAAAATGATTTTACTGGACGTTGTATATTATTTTAGAGTACAGGTACTGTAATATACAACCTTTATTTTCTTCTTTGTTAAAATTTATTTAAATTTTTGTTAATTTTTTTTTTTTTTATACTTTCATTTTGTGTGACGGCGATGATAACCTTAACGGTTTATCGCCACAAAAAAAAAATAAATAAATAGTCTTGTTAAACAAATTTTACCTTTCTATTTACGTGGTCTAGGTTTCAACAAAAACTTAGTTCTATTTACTAAGCACCCAAAACCTGCTACTTGTTGACTTTATTATTACAAAACTCCAGCCACAGAAAATGTCTTTTTCCTCTGAATGGCATTTTTTTTTTTTTTTTTTTTTTGATGTTTAACGTCCGACTATTGTGCACACTTGGACTAATGCAGATGATGGGATGATGGCATATGAAAATGCCAAGCCTTGGCCGGGAATCGAACCCGGGTCCTCGGGGTGAAAGCCCAGTACGCTATCAACTAGGCCACCGAGGCGGCTCCTCTAAATGGCACTCACCCGCATCACACACATTACGTGGCAGCTCTTGATAACATTACCTGGTGTTTCAAGTCCTACAAAAAAATGACATTTTTATGGTGTTAAACAACTACTTCTTCGAAATTTTATTTAGCCAAAAGAGCATTGGTCCCTTCGGTTAGGTTCGTATAATTGATTCTCTAGCGTAATAACATAAGTACGAGGTATGTCCAGAAAGTAAGTTCCGTTTCAATTTCTCTACGCTGCAGCGCTGCGATCGTAGTTCAGCACATGCGCGGTAGACGCTCTGTATCAAGATAAGAAACGTGCGCCATTTTAAGATCGCTGTCAGCCACGTACGCTTTGTTGTGCTTGTTTACAATGTCGGTGTTGATTGAAAATTCCGCCGCTTGTGATATCAGATCTGCGATTCGTTTTCTGAATGCTAGGAAAGTGAAACCAATTGAAATTTATCGACAAATTTGCGAAGTTTACGGACAAAATGCGACGAGTGATTCAATGATGAGAAGATGTGTCCGACAGTTCAATGAAGGACGTAGTGAAGTGCACGATGAAGAACGAAGTAGGCGTCCATCTTTGGTTACAGAAGAACTGGTTCACGCGATTGATGACAAGATCTAGGAAAACCGCAAGTTTACAATTAGTGCTCTCACTATGGAATTTCCCCAAATCTCACGATCACTAATTCATGAAATTGTTACCGAAAAACTGGAATTTCGTAAACTTTGCTCACGTTGGGTACCAAAGATTCTTACTGAGCAACACAAAACAAATCGGATGGGTAGTGCACTTCAGTTTTTGACCCGTTATGATGAAGGCAGCGAAGAATTTCTGGCACAGATAAGTCACAGGAGATGAAACTTGGGTTTCTTACGACACCCCTGAAAGTAAGCGGCAATCAATGGAATGGAGGCACACTTCATCCCCAGCAAAGGTTAAGCTGAAACAAATCTTGACACCTCGAAAAATGATGTGCACAGTGTTCTGGGACTGGAAAGGCATCTACTCATTGATTTCTTACCGCGTGGTCAAACAATCAAAGCAGATGTTTATTGCGAGACACTTAGGAAATTGCGCCGAGGATTGCTATCAAAAGGTGTTGTTTTTCTTCACGACAACGCACGACCACACACTGCAAATGTGACGAAAAACCTCCTACAGGGATTTGGCTGGAACGTGTTTGACCATCCTCCGTACAGCCCTGACTTCGCTCCTAGCGACTTTCGTCTGTTCTTACATCTCAAGTCTTTCCTTGCGGTCAACACTTCAACAATGATGAAGAACTGAAAGAAAATGTTTCCAACTGGTTGAAGACACAGGCGGCAAACTTCTATGAAGAAGGTATACAAAAACTTGTGCCACGCTAAGACAAATGCCTGCAAAATTTCGGCAGTTATGTGGAAAAGTAGTTTAAGAGTTGTAGAATTTTTTGCAATAAATAATTTTTCTGTATCTGTACACAATTTAATTTTATTACCAAACGGAACTTACTTTCTGGACGTACCTTGTATATAAATATAATAATGAAAATAAAAAGTAAAAATAACGCAACAATGAAAAAATAATATTTTTTACTTATTCTTTACTAATCTTAAAAATTTAAACACATTTTTTTAACATCACTCGGGTTTAGTACAATTTTTTTCTAAGTTTCTTTAGCGATAAAACAAAGTTCTACTTATGGGCTACTTACAAGGGATACCCCCAAAATCGAGAAAATCTGAACCAAAGTACGCAATCTCTGGCAGAGTAGGTTCTATGTGTTCCTTGAAGTACTCCATAGCCATTGTGGACAAGTCAAACAGCTCGTCTGTTACTTTGTACGGCCGAGCAAGCTTTGGCGTCACCTTGATGTAGTGAAGTATACGATACACCTCATCTAGGATCTGTAAAACCATGAAAATACAAAGCTACAAGTGTTAGAAGAATGATGAAACTGAGTTAACACCTGGGACTTTACCTAGCACATCAGAACCATATGGTTCAATGTCACATTATTTGGTGATAAAATTTTTCCTCAACTACTGTACTTCTGCTAGGTCTGTAAAAAAAGAGTCTTTATTAGGTGATTTTAGGCGTTTTGGACTTTTGAGATACTTTGGCAAATTGGTAAAATCTGCACTGTGCGCATATGCAGCCTCCCCACTCGAGCGCACATAGAGTGAAGTGAACTCTTGCATTAGTCTTTAATTAGTATGGCCGTTTAAGTTTTGGCTCCAAGGGTGCTAGACCGTATGGTCATAGGCCGACGGGGCCATTTCGTGTTATGAGGCACCACAGCAGTCCCAGTTTAGTTGACACCAATGTAGTGATCCCCCGTAATTTGTAATCTCTTTCATTTTATGCATGTACTTCTTATCTCTTTAATATTGCAGCAATTGGTACCAAACTTAATATATATACCTAGTTTAGTTAGGTTTGGATTGTTAATAAGTTAGAAATATCTCAATAATTTTTAACAAATAAATCAACTCGCTTAACTTAACAAAACCTGTAGATTGATCATAAAAAATTTTTTTACTAAAAGCAGAACACTTTATTTAACCACAAACATACGGAACTATATATTACAGGCACTACTACATAGGCATCTCTAACTGGTGCCAGTCATATTAATTACAACATCACAAGAAGCGATAATTAAAACAAACTTCTGTTTTACTAGTAATTCAAAGAACAGCAGAACTTGCAGTATATTCTTAATTAATTGCCTCCCCACTAGTCTACAACAAAAACTCTGATGCGGTTGTAACCGCTAATTTAACCAGTATCCATATTTACAAAAAAAAATGTTACTGGACCAAATTTATCAGAAATTTTATACTCTTTCTCTAGAAGCAGTCAAAATTATGATAGAACAAGTCGTTTAGACAATATTACTGGAAACAGCTAACAACTACAATTGTCATCATTAAATCAAAGACCACCTTCTTGAAACAGAAGTGATTGGAAAAGAAAACATGCACAGAAGTTTTATACATTCCACAGCTAAAGTTTTATACCTTAGTACCTAATTTTAAAACAATCAATCAATGCTTTTAGTAAAACACACAAAGCAAATGCCAAACCGTACAGCTGAATTAGACATTGCTCTACTTGGTCTATTCTATATCAGACCAATTATATATTAGCAAAAAAAAACTGTTCTGAAGTATTTGTTATTGTAATATAGTCATACCTGTTATTCAAATTTTTGTTTAATTTATTTTTACTCTTATAGTTTGTTGTAGTTTTATTTTCTTATATAAATAAATTTTGTTATTTAAAAATTTTTTTTTTTTTACTTTCATATTGCGTGACATTAAGGTGATGATAACCTTAACGGTTTTTCGCCGGAAAAAAAAATATTAGAAAATTACATTTGTGTTAACGTTTGACTATTGTGCACACTTGGGCTAATGCAGACGATGGGATGGTTTACAGCGTATGAAAATGCCAAGCTCTGGCCGGGAATCGAACCCGGGTCCTCAGGGTGAAAGCCCGGTACGCTATCAACTAGGCCACCGAGGCGGCTATATATATACACAATTATAATATAATAAATTATATTATTGTCTATTATATATTTGAAAATTTTCTGGATTTTCACGGAATAACAAAATTGTACACCTTATTCCAGGTTTTTTCACAGTACACATGACAAATCCAGAGTGTCCACTTTATCTATGCAGTTAATTTGCAGTCACGGTTTATTTGCTATAATGATAGGTAACTTGGTAGAGTAGGTTTCAAATGTAAAGGGACAATGATGACCTTGAAATTTTTCGGTTAGTCCATTGCAGTGGGACTAATTTGTTGGTATGAAACAGAATCCCCCGTTATAGGGAGGTTAGTTACAGCGTTAGTTGAACTCTTATTCTAACTCCTATTAGAACTCTATACTTCTTACTGTCGAGTGTATGCTGTGCGTTTGCGTGTGTGTAGTATTAATAGTGTGTAATATTGTGTATATATTATAAAAGCTAGCGACTT
Source organism: Callitettix versicolor (assembly GCA_022606455.1). NCBI lineage: Eukaryota > Metazoa > Arthropoda > Insecta > Hemiptera > Cercopidae > Callitettix > Callitettix versicolor. The sequence goes on from CM040190.1 coordinate 5,791,364, forward strand.
GTGAAAAATGACAGATAATAGTAAATTAGGCAAAAAAGGCCAGACACTGCATAGTCAAAGTAGGGAAATAATAAAAAATGTAATACATTTTTAACAAGATAGAAATAATTTGTCTTTACAGTATTATTAATATTCGAGTAACACATGTTAAAAATGACCTTGCACATTGATGGTGATAACGTTCAACGGACTAGAGCAGCTAACATGATTTTTCCAGGCAGAGTAGTAATACCCAGCCAGCGAAGGCAAACCAAAACGGCTAGTAGAAAAGGCTACAATCATCAGTGGTTGATAACGTCACTGTCCCTTTATACCTGAAACCTACTCTATAACAGAGTACAAATACCAACTGCATTTGAAAACTAACAATTACAATTAAATCTGCCTCTGACATAACAGAATCACACTTTCTAAATTCCCTGACTTTTCCCCATCTATGGCCGCACTGTTTGCTTTTATTATAAAAACCGTAACGTAAAATATACCTGAGGATCTTACAAATTAAGCAGTTAACATTTTTTCTCACCTAAAATAAAGAACCGCTTACCTCTCCAGCAAAGAAACAACAATGCTTCCGCTCGATGTGTTTACCAAACGACATCTGTAGTAAAGTTAGGCGCATGTGCAGAGTTTCAATGATATCTGATTCGCAAGCCAACGGGTGGTTCCTGCGCGCCGACTCTCTTCTCGGCATTTTAGCTTTGATGCCTTGGAACCTATGTAGCATCTGTGTTTGTAGGCGTTGGAAAGTTGAATTCAGAATAGCACTGCAAATGCGATCCAAATGTCGACATACCTAGAACAAGAAAACTTACAAACTAGAACAAGCTCAATTAAAAAAAAATGTCCTTATCCACATATGAACTGCAATAGTTATCATTCAACTTCTATTTTCACTTAATTCTATTACAGTCTTTCCTCATTCTCTCTTCTCTTATTTTTCTTAATTTCTCTTCAGATATATTGTCCTGGAACACAAAATTCTTTCTATTCTTTGATTCTGCACTGATACTTTGATATTTTAATTTTAGAAGGATATTTTTCAACCAATTTTCCCTTGTTTTTGTGCAAAAGTTTGAATTTTGTTTCCTTATTGCCTGACTACAATCTCTTGAGGCAATTATAAAAAGGCCAAATCCTTTTTAATTGGGGTTGAGATCTTCCAAAAACTTTCTTATTTTATGGTTAGATCTTCAATGGGACATAAACTCGCTTGTTACGCTGCTGAGTCCTAAGACGTTATCTCAAGAGGATCACCAGTAGATTGGTACAAAGCACTGATCACCAAAGGGTCTGGGGATCTTCCACAAAAAATTTCAATTAGAAGGTACTAAAAAATCTGGATTCCACAATTAAAAAGAAAAAGAAAATGGAAGGTTAGTGAATTTGACATCATATACTTCATTCAAATTTAACCTTTCCTCCATGTTAACACTTATTTTAACAAGTCTCTCAGAATGTTTTGACGTAGTCCCGAGACAGAAATATTGAGGTAGAAATTAAGAATAATTGACTACTGTTGTATTCATTTATTTAACAATCTCAAAATTAAATTTAAATTTTGTCTCATAAAATTTTATTCATTTTAAAAGAATATGTCATAAACAGATTAGATTCTCTAGATTTGGAGAAAAATGAAAAATAATCTACAAATTTCGTTGTTAAATATGCAAATATTAATAGGCCTATTTTTAAGAAAATTTGATTAATAACGTAAAATGAAGAAGCTTTATACATTCATCAAGGATGAACAAAGGGCAGCCAGCTCAGACAGGATGAAGAAATCTTGGGAACGGAAGAAGAGGCTGAAACGCTAGTCTCTCAATAGCGATGTTGGACTTGGAAGTGTATGGACTGATTAAAGTGCTCCAATGAGGGCGTAAACTAAGGGGAAGAATGAAGATTTTTTTTAACAATATCATTAATAATAATTGTGTCCAATTTTTCATTGTTAGTGATTTTAATTTTGTTTTAATAACAACTTAGGCTAATGCACACACAGTTTTTTTAATTAAGAACCACATGAAATTTCTTTATACACTTTAAAAAAAATACATATATAGTAATTTATAATCCAGTCGCTTCGTAAACGGTCTGCGTAAAAATTTCCCATGCATGTGGGAGAATTTCCCTCCAGCTCCCTCCAACAGTCTAGTCTGCCAGTCTGAGTGTACAAACAATTACTACTCAGCAATAATGAAGAAAAAGGAAGGAGCTGTAGTGAGAGAGTGGGGACTCGACCTCTCACTTGCACAACTTTTCTCTCTGTCACACTAATGTTTATAGCAGGCCGTTTTCTAAGCGGCTAACCTATAGTTACAAATACCATAAATTTTTCTGACAGTCAAAAGGAACAAAAGTTCCTCGGATAAAGGGTAACACGTTCTTTGGTCTCTCTCGTTGTTAATCTCAACATTATTTTCTAAGCAACAGCTTAATCATGTTTTGTATCGTTCATGGTCTTCCAGCTCCTTCTTATCCTGTATAAATGAATTTAATCCTACTGTATTTTAAATTCAACTTTATTGTTCAGTACTTCTAATTGTACTTGAAATAATGTACTGATAATTTCTTTCCATTTTTCACTAAAGTAGCTTCTTCTTAGACCAGTCACACACAATCACCTTTTTTTAAAATATTTGATCAAATTTTTTATAAAAGGCAATGCTGAAATCTTACGATTTAAAAAAAATAAAATCACAGAAATGTTTGTTTAAACCTTTTAAGGCCAGGCAAGAAAATAATATTTTATTCTAAAAAGGCTAGTGACCTTGTAACACTTATATGCCAAAAAGGCCAGGCTATAAATGCCAGTTTTGCCTTAATGTTGATCAAAAACGTGTAACTTAACTAAAAATGCTAGTAGGAAAATACTGTTGACATTATTTTTTTCTTAAGAATGTGTAATAGACTTATAAATAAAGGGAAAAAAACCATAAAAAATGTTTAATAATTTTTTGGGTCATAATATGTATACATCTACTTATTTGAATTTGAATTTTCTGACTATATTAAGTACATTTAAAAACAATATTTTGAAGTTAATTTAGTTATTTTCTAATATGATAATGTATTTTGCACAAAGTCTGAAAATTTTAAGAAGATTGGCTGATAAATAAATTGTCTAGACCACTTAAACAAAAGTTACATTTAGACGTAATTTGTCCCCAAAGTTGTACAAGTTTACAAATTATTCTACAACTCACAGCTGTCAAACCAAGCTAAAAACGAATACTGAAACTAATAAAAACTATACAAACAAAAATTAACACACTATAAATACAATAACATCACACACGGTTATTGAAAGACGTAAACAATATGTGACTGACTGAAAAAATAACAAGCTGATATATCGGCTCAGTAATTTTCTTAAGCCGATATATCGGATCATGGCCGTCTAAGGGTTAAAGATGCCCCATTATACCATCAAAGATATTATAAAATAACTTTTATTAAAGCTCTTTGACTAAGTAATATGAAAGTATAATACAGACCTTAAGCACAAATAAAATTTGGGAACATATATTTTGTTATTACAGTATTTCAATCTATATCTATAAAAACCGTAGTCTTAACTCATAACCAATGTGTGATCAAAACTATTAATAGAGGATATTTTTTTACTGTTGTGAGATTATGCAGTAAGAAAATATTTTCCAATATTCAACCCCTAAAGGGGTAAAAAAGGAATATAACTTTCTTTTGGAAAAATTTTTTTTTTTTTTTGGTTGGATTTTCTTGAAACTCAACTTAAACAGGTACCATAAACACAAATAATGCAACAAGTTCATCAGTGTTATCCAAATTCCATCCTCTAAAATTGTTAAAGTGGGGAATATTAATTTACTCCAGCCCACCAGACATTTTACACCCCTCGGTTTAGCACTGGTCTAAGAGCCAGCACATAACTATACGACTGATTTATTTAAATCACATAGCTGCATGACTGAAAATAAATTTAAAAATCAGATTTTCTCAAAATTAGCTAAAACATATCTGGATCAAATTTTACCCACACGTATAGTCCACAAACAAAACAATGGGTTACTATAGATAAAAAAAGACCAGTTTGAGTGTTTATCAGATATATTCTCATTTATGAAGTTAATGAAATTTTAAAAAATTATGGTTCGAGTAAATTGGAAAAACCCAAAAACAAACGACACTGCCATCGGGTTAGTTTTGTTTTATTCATGTACTTTGGAACTGTAAATTTCTTTTTTTATTTCAAATTTGTTATACTGATCTTACTCACGAATCTTATAATTCAATTTTGAGAAATTTTTCGGGTTTTTTTACCCGAAACTCGGGAAATTAATGTAAAAACGTTTGTAGTACAGTATGCCTGCACAATTTATTTAAAAATTGCTTAGGCCTAATATTGATAATTCAAAATATGAGTTGTATATTTTGCAGAAATGTGCACACAGGTAAACTAAATTTGTGCTATGACTATTTACACAATGAACTTACGGGACACTGTTATCAGTCTTATAGATAAGGAATGTTACTGCATTAAATTGCAATACGATTAAATAACTTTGAAAGAAATTGGACATATTTTATTGCAATAATATTGTGAACACTGCATCACAAAAATTATATATAATGACAATTTATACATCCAAAACTCTGGTTTAACTAAATGATTTTTAATAATGTTGATTGTACAGTAGTTATATTTTTCCATACAAACATTTAATAGTTAAGCTAACATGTTTAACAGCGAACTTAATGAAAAGAGGTTACTATCCGGCAATTTATTTAATAATAAAGATATCTTACAACTAATATCAAAGTAGACCTCGTTTCACTTTAACTTGAAGCATCGTCCTACATTGCATCGTCCTACCCATCTTGCTGACATTAGGTTATTAGCTTTGTGCCAGAAACAATGCTAGAAAGTTGAAATAAATAATTTTTTCCTTTATAAAAGTTCCATTAATCATTTCAGACAGGATACAGCAGGTTTAAATGTACTGTATTATATGGAACATAACTATTGTTTCACCCTAAATCTGTTTGGATTTACAAACATTTATCGCTGTTATTGTTTATTACCATTGTCGTTATTTTTACAACAGGTGACCTACATTCAAGGCCTGTACTGAATCAATCTATAAAATTATATTAATATTAATTTACATAATTTAAAGAAAAAATTAGGCTTCTTACTCCAAGTAAGTAATTTCACTGTAAGAGTTTTACAAGCATTATAAATTTATTTAGTTTAAGAAAAAAATGTTTGTGGTTAATAGCGTAAAACTTTGAAGTATAAATGCAAGCTTGTTATTCTTTTGTAAATAACTGAGAAGTAATTAGTTTATAAAAGAAATAGGCTATTATAAAATTTTGAGTCTATGATTTCCTGACCAGTAGCACAGAAATCCCGATTCATTAATCCTTAAAAACTAAGCTAAAATATGGAACACTGCTTACTTAATTTTTAAAAAAATAAAATTTAGAATACCCCATGTTCTTTTTATTTTCAACATTTTAAAAATTCTGTAATTTATTGCAAATAAATTAGTGTTTCAATTCCTAGGATAAATTAGGCTAAATTTTCTTAAATACTATGATATATTTTTGAACTTTTAAAAAAAAACAAAAACACTTTTCCTTTTTTTCGAACATACAGAAAAAATTAGGCTTCTTACTCCAAGTAAGTAATTTCACTGTAAGAGTTTTACAAGCATTATAAATTTATTTAGTTTAAGAAAAAAATGTTTGTGGTTAATAGCGTAAAACTTTGAAGTATAAATGCAAGCTTGTTATTCTTTTGTAAATAACTGAGAAGTAATTAGTTTATAAAAGAAATAGGCTATTATAAAATTTTGAGTCTATGATTTCCTGACCAGTAGCACAGAAATCCCGATTCATTAATCATAAAAACTAAGCTAAAATATGGAACACTGCTTACTTAATTTTTAAAAAATAAAATTTAGAATACCCCATGTTCTTTTTATTTTCAACGTTTTAAAAATTCTGTAATTTATTGTAAATAAATTAGTGTTTCAATTCCTAGGATAAATTAGGCTAAATTTTCTTAAATACTATGATATATTTTTGAACTTTTAAAAAAAAACAAAAACACTTTTCCTTTTTTTCGAACATACAGAAAAAATTAGGCTTCTTACTCCAAGTAAGTAATTTCACTGTAAGAGTTTTACAAGCATTATAAATTTATTTAGTTTAAGAAAAAAATGTTTGTGGTTAATAGCGTAAAACTTTGAAGTATAAATGCAAGCTTGTTATTCTTTTGTAAATAACTGAGAAGTAATTAGTTTATAAAAGCAATAGGCTATTATAAAATTTTGAGTCTATGATTTCCTGACCAGTAGCACAGAAATCCCGATTCATTAATCCTTAAAAACTAAGCTAAAATATGGAACACTGCTTACTTAATTTTTAAAAAAATAAAATTTAGAATACCCCATGTTCTTTTTATTTTCAACATTTTAAAAATTCTGTAATTTATTGTAAATAAATTAGTGTTTCAATTCCTAGGATAAATTAGGCTAAATTTTCTTAAATACTATGATATATTTTTGAACTTTTAAAAAAAAACAAAAACACTTTTCCTTTTTTTCGAACATACAGAAAAAATTCTTCTGCCTCTGCTTTCGAATTTTTAGAGTCAATTCCACTTAAAACTTATGTATTCATAAACAAAATAATTGGTAAAGCCATTATTCATGCGAAAAAATGAAAAACAAATGCTTTCCTAACTAACATACAATGAAAACAAAGTCCTAATGATTAAGTATACTATGTAGGGGTGCCAGCAATAAGCAAATAAACTGCCTGCACAATATCATAACTATTATACTGCCAAGTGAAGCAGCTACCATGCCTACAGGCATAGCAAGTGTGTCTTTATAGATAATGTTTACGTAAACATTTTGGCAGTAAATTATAACAGTCCTGACCTAGTTTCAGTGTTTTGTTTCTTAAAAACATCCCCTTTCACATTATCGTGTTTTGTAAACTAGAAAATGTTTTGTTCACTTGTGACTATAAGTGTAAACCACAGTTTAATATTCGGTTCTGACGTGTTTAAAGACGTGAGTTGCTTTTCAAGAATAACACTATTGATATTTTCAACTAGAAGTAAAACAAACAGTACAATAAGTTTTAGAAACCTGAAGGTATACCTTTACATATACCTAGTATGTGCTACGATTAACAATACAAAGATAAGCTTCCAAAACTTCATAAAAACTTATGGAATTTATTAATAGACACACTTTCTTGCTATAAGAAATACAGGGTGGGGCAGGGAAGTATCCCTACTTTTGAGATGGCGTTGTGTGTAGTGAGGATGTATTGGAGGAGTGGGGGTAAGCTCGAATGACGCTGTGGCCATGGAATTTTCCGTTAGTACTGCCGTCAGTTGTAGACATGGCTTGGTCGAATGAGCAAGGCGCTTTTGCAGTCGAAACGTATTTCTCTCAAAATAAGTCTATTGTTGCGGTGCAGCGTGCGCTGCGAACTCGTTATTGGATTCCTACCCGCAATGCTGTTCCTGACCGCAAATCCATTTTGTTGTGGGTGGAGAACTTTAGTGCATGTGGTAGTGTAGTGCGAAAGAGAGTTGGGGCTCAGAGGACCGTCCGAACTCCAGAAAATATTGACCGTGTCAGAAGATCGATCTTGCAGTCTCCTAAGCGTTCTGCTCGCAAGCACGCATCCAGCCTGGCGTTGTGTAATCGTACTGTGCGTCGTATTCTCCACGAGGAACTACACTTCCATCCATACAAGATGGTAATCGTTCAAGAACTCACACAACGGGGCTGGCAACAACGAATACAGGCATGTGAAACTTTCAATGCTGACTTGCCAAATGATGCACGTGTTTTGTTCAGTGACGAGGCGCACTTCCACATTTCTGGAGTTGTAAATAAGCAGAATATGCGTTATTGGAGTGGTGCAAACCCTAGGGTAGTTCACGAGAGGCCTCTACACAGTGACAAAGTGACGGTTTGGTGTGCAATCAGCAGTGAAGGCATAATTGGGCCTTATTTCTTAAAAGGAGGACAATCGTTGTGTTACCATCAATTCTGAACGGTATGTAAACATGCTCCAACAATTTCTTGAACCACAATTACAACAAAATAATTTGGGACTAGTGTGGTTTTAGCAGGATGGTGCCACAGCCCATACTGCTAGAAATTCGATGGCTGTTTTGAGGGAAATGTTCCCCGGGCGATTGATCTCCGGTATGGTGACATTCCATGGCCCGCGCGGCTCGCGGATTTAACTCCGTGTGATTACTTTTTATGGGGCTACCTCAAGAGTGAAGTGTTTAAACATCGACCCAGGACCCTAGAAGCCTTGAAGCATGCAATTCGCCTTGAAGTTGGCCGTGTTCCACAAGAAATGCTTCGCAGAGTTATGCGGAACTTTAGAACCAGGCTACAGCAGTGCATTGACAATGAGGGACATCACTTGCGTGATGTGTTATTTAAAACAAAATAAAATTATTATTACAATTAACTTCCATTTGTACCCTTTTGATGCCACAATAAAGTTTTGTTCAAACATTTTTGGTTATTTTTTAATTTACCTTTAAAATTAGGGATACTTCCCTGCCCCACCCTGTATAATGAATCTTTCCTAACAGACATTTCTAAATAGCAGACTCTCCTTCATAACAGACACTAGGCGCATATCAAAATAGGCTGTAAATAAGATCTATTCTAGGCGCAAGAACTTCTAAATAGCGGATATTCTCAAAAACAGATATGGGCATTAAACAACGGTCCATGGCTCCTTGGAACTTAATACTGAACAGTGGAGCATTAAGAGGTAAACTTTTCTATTGAAAATGGTTGTACATGGATGCAAACAAAACTATACTGTTCAGTGTTTTCTGATAAACTACTTCCTGGAAACGGCAAGTTTGGAAAGAACATATATAGCGGAAATTATGTTATACTGCATATAAGAGTAGCAAGAAAGTGATCTGTTTACATATTTTTTGCAGTCAAAAAAAGACTGCAACTGTCTTGCTTTACACCAAGCATAATTCACTTACAGGCTTCAGTCGGGAGGACAGATAAGCACACTTCGTTAAACCATTACAAATGGCAACTCAACAGGGAGCTGATTTACTGAGTCTAATTTTGTCTGACTGTTAGCCATCATTTCGGTACAGGACCAAGTTGTTTTTTGCACTTACTCTTCTATGATCTCTATGTTTACACTGTCTCATGATCGGAACAAAATGGTCTACTTTCTTGGATCAGAAGTGGTGATCAACAGGTGACTGTGACAAGGCATACTGTCCGTTATGATGATATTGGTTATTAGGGTGTATCATAATTTGAACGGTTGGCTTAACTATGAAACGTTTGTATGGGAAAATGTAACTTCCTTACAATCAACATTATTAAAACTCATTTAGTTAAACCAGAGTTTGGATGTATAAATGTCATTATATATAATTTTTGTGATGCAGTATTCACAATAATATTGCAATAAAATATGTCCAATTGCTTTCAAAGTTATTTAATCGTATTGCAATTTAATGCAGTAACATTCCTTATCTATAAGACTGATAACAGTGTCCCGTAAGTTCATTGTGTAAATAGTCATTGCACAAATTTAGTCTACATGTCTGCAAAATATGCAACTCACATTTTGAATTATCAATATTAGGTCTAAGTAATTTTTTAATAAATTGTGCAAGTATACTGTACTAAAAAACTTTTTTACATTAATTTCCCCGGAGATTCGGGTAAAACTCAAATTTTTTTTCAAAATTGAATTATGATGAGATTTATGACTAAGATCAGTATACCAAAATTTGAAATAAATAAATTTACAGTTCCAAAATACATGAATGAAAAGAAATTAAATGAAACGATGGCAGTGTTGTTTGTTTTTGGCTTTTTCCAGTTTACTCTTGAATTATAATTAGGGTAGTTCATACTGAATGTGGTTTTATTGAAACCAAAATCAATTTATCTTAAAAGACACAAGTTTTTGTTTAAAATTAGTGTTGTTCAAAAAAGAAAATCATTTTAATTTTTTAGGCCTAGAAAAATATGTAATATTATCACAATACACCCATTTAACAACTTGCTGTAAGGAAATAGCTAACCTACATACAATAGGCCCTAACTATATTCCTCCCAATTGCAGAGACTTCTCAATAATTTATATTTTATACGGTCCAAGCAGCGTCTGTTGCTGAGAAGTTTCACCACACAAAAATTATTATAATTATGAAAAAAAGATAATAAGGTTCTAATTTGATATGGTTTTTACAAAAATGTCTGTATACGTATACATCGCTGGAGACTAACGAAATTCAGAAATTTCTATCACTGAACCGAAAATAAAAATACATCATATTTTCTCTTCCCTTTTAACTAAGATAATTTATTTGAAAACACAACAAATTAACATAGTTAGTTTTAACGACATAACCTAACAGTTATTAATAGCCTACCAGCTGTTCAATGAAATCAGCTGATTGTTATGAAATAAAAACAACTTATCTATTATTATAAATACCAAATAACCAAATAAATTATTATAAATTTGTGCACTCACATTACGCGACATGCAAAATCTAACATCACAAAACCAGCCCTAAAACATGATGCATATTAAAAACTGGCATTTAGATTCGGTTTACTAATATATCTGACATTTAATCCACTTAAAAAAATAACAATAAATCCTCTTTTAGTCACAAGATTTTTATCTAACTCTTATAGCAATATACAACTTCAGTTGAACCAAATTTGAAATAAAAGACAAATTTATAACTCCCAGTCGAAATATCTATTCAGTTATACGTAAATACAACCCACTAAGAAAAAATTCTCATTCTTGCAGTGAAATACACGTAGTATACCTTAGTAGAGTTGTTATCTTATATACTGTTATACCACAATTGGCATTATAATGGGTCTGTTCCATCTTCAAAAATGTGTTTCCAGAGATTAACTATGCATTTCTATTAACCCTTTGCCCTATCCAAAAAGTTATGTCAAAGGCTGCTAAGGTTATTTGCGTGAACCATTGCCTCAAGCTATTATTGCACAATGGCCTATATGGTTGTTCTGAATCGCACATAATCAACCATAACTTTGCTAATAACAAAGAATGTCAAAAAGAACAATGATTGTTTCCTTCAGAAATAAGCACACTACAAATTACATTTATAAAGTCATAATTTATTTCTACCAGTGTTTTTTTGACTGGAAAAAACTGTTTGATTTTATAAATAATTTCAGCTTTAAAACTTTACAAGTAGGCCTGCATGAAAAAAAATGTTTCCTACTTAAGTTTATATCTTACTTTCTTACAATTATATTAGAATAATTTTGAAAATTTTGTTAATAAATATTAACATTTGACATAAATATAAATTTATTTTCTAATCAACATCAAAGCTAATTTAAAACAAACAAAACAATGTCTAGGACAATACTATTCACTTTTTTTAATGAAAATGTTATATTGTTATATTATTGTCTTATGTAATGTTGAACCTAGTGTCTTATATTTAAAACACTTAAAAAAAATAACAGATGACTATAATTCCACCTATTTTGTTGACACAATAGCAAAACTAAATACTTGACACATTATCCTAAAGTAATGCTAGTTCGATGTGTTTACCATACACTCAAAATGTTTATGGCATTCCATTTTCTGGTATTCTGGTTTATGGTATTCCATGTGTTTATGGTAATGGATATGATTTAGTAAAAGTATAAACTTAGCCCAAAGAGCTATCTATTTTTGTGAGATGTACTACAGCAAACCAGAAATTATGTGCAATATTAATTTCCATGTCTTTAAAAGTACAAAAAGCACATAAAATGTAAATATATACTGAAATAAATATATAGAATATTTCCTTTTATTTCCAAAAGCGTAAGAAACAAAATAAATAATTAAGTGCAAAAAACTGATGAAAAAATTCATATTTTGAATGCAGATTAGATCGGCTTGTGGCACTATTCAGATGAACCTACGAAGCTGATTAAATTGGCCCTATGGCCAATTTCTGATAACGTTTGGCCACTCTAATCAGCCCATAGCGGTATTCAGTCTTTACGAGTCGATTAATTGGTCCGTGGTGATCAAAGAATAAGCTAAATTTTCCAGTAGATTAAACACTAGTGTTACAGTTAAAAGACCATAAATTTAGCCATGATGGATGGTTTCATCAGGTCATTAAAATATGCAAGCACTCACGCACGAACGTGCATGCATGCATGCACACACACACACACACACACACACACACCACAAATTCAATAGTATTTACACAATTAGCTATTTACACAATGTATGTATAAATTTCCACTGAGAGGTAACAGACCATAACCGTAAACTATTGCATTTGTGGTATATGTTGTATGTTACATTTAATATATTTTAATGACCTAATGAAGCCATCCACGACTGTAGAACATGTAGTCTTCAATTACAAAAAAAAAAAAAAAAATTGTAGTATCAAATAGTCAGTAAGTAAAAAAATAATAAATCAAGACACTATCAGGTTAACCAAACTAAAAACTTACCAATCGCAACTGTGAAACATTTCGAAAACCAAGGTACGAAAATATTTTCTCCAATACTTCATGCGGAAGATCAAGGAGTTTTGCATTTGAAATGTACTGCTGACATATATTATTAACTACGACACTGACTAAATCACTGCACTGAGTATTTTGTGAATGAGCAGATGACGAATGACGCAATGATTTCGAGGTGGTTCCAGATTCTGTTCCCGAATTATCGCCACTACTGTTTATATTACTCTGTTGCCTAGTAGAAACCATTATAGGCTTAAATTATATTTGATCAATTTTGAAGATTCGCCTGCAAAAAAAAAACATTAGAAATTAGCTGCAAGTATAATAGAATCTAAATTATATAGTATGTTTCGTTCTACACCACGTATTTAGGAACTGTTATTAGTAGCAATGGCAAAGTAAACACAAATGTTTTTTAAAACATTCATAACCAATCTAAAAAATCGATGTTCTGACAAGCATCTTCAATATCAATGCTTTTTCAGCAATCAATATATCAGCCACGTACAACTTTCACTAAATCAAACCCTATTCCTAAAAAGTTCTATAAGATAAAATTTGCTCAATCCAATTTTCCTCTGTTACTCTTTAAAATATGAGTCAGTTTTTTTAAGGATTACCTCAATATAAGAATACCACAGTAGGTCAGTCAAAATAAACCAGATTTTTGTTTTTATGTATAGTATAAAGAGCATAGTGGGGAAGTAACGAGAGTGACACTCTTCTACCTACATGATGCCACTTCATCCACGTCATGGCAGCATCCCAGCAATTTGCAACACATTATTGTTAATATTCTGATGAATGAAGGTGTGAGTTTAGACACATAACACTGTTCACTACTTAGGTATACAAGTAACCTAAAAAATTCAAGGATTTGTGGGAAACCTTATATAAAGTGCTTTGCAATTGGTGTCCAAGGTAGTGTTTGACGGGATAATATTCGATTGGTTCATGACATCGCTGAAGGAAATCAGAGGCTTACAACTGATAAAATCATTAGTGAGGTGTAAATACAAAGATTCCTCTCTTAATACTCGTAAACGGTTCCCGAATATACAACTGCAACATAAAACCGTGCTAAACAAACTATATAATATACAGGAAATTATAAAACTGTGCACTGTTATAAATAAAATACATTCATGAAATTTAAAAAACCCAGTACAATACCGTGTGTGTGTATTCTGTGCAAGCTCACACACACGCACACATACATACACACCTATAAATTATTATTTTATTGTTGCACATATTATTTTAGTGTAGCATTTTATCACTAAAATAAGTTAAAATTTAAAATTATGAACTTCAATTGAAGAAAGGAGAATATTAAAAATTATATGTTATAATAAAAATAATAATAGGCCTACAGTATTATTTTTAAAAAATCATGAGTTTAAGACAAAGATGGAACAATTAAGATACCTCTGAATATTAGATGTTTCTATATGCTATGACAGCCTGATGGACCAGACTGATCTGTGATTCAGTGATCACTTCCAATCACAGTGCCTTCCTCCAATCTAGATAACTTTATAATCTCTTCTGATTCAGAATGTGTCATTCTCTCATGCCGGATCATTCTGTAGCAGTTTAGGGTATGTCCCATCTCTTTAATTACTTTGAAACTCCTCTCCATGTCTGGATCATTTTCGCGAATGATTTCGCTTAATTTTTCGTAATGGAAAAAAATGTCACTCAGATTTTTTGACGATAGGCTCTTCAGTTCTTCGATTTCATAATCATTTTCATCTTCACTCAGCATTGCGCTTTCCATCTGTGTAGATATTTCCATTAAATTTTCATTGCTTAGTGATCCCTCTTCTCTTAAAAACTCTTCAACATCCTCAGTAGAAATATTTCCAAACCCAGCTTCGTTCCTCAAATCGGCAATTACTCCTAAATTTATTTCAACTTCGTCCGTCTCATTGACAGAGTTGGACTCGCATTCATTAAATAAAACATTCCATGCATAAACCAACACCTGAGAGCTGACATCTTCCCATGCGGCAGCAATATTAAAAATAGCATCCTTTACATTAAATTTCTTCCAATAATCACGCAGAGTTATCTGCTGATGCTCCTTGTTAGCATAATCATGGTCTATAAGACATGTGGCATTAAAAATGTCTGCATTATTTGTGGCAAACGCTTGTGAAAATATTCGTTTTAAATAAGAGACCTTAAAAGTTTCGATAACAGACTGGTTCATGGGTTGGATCATACGAGTTGTATTGCGTGGTATGTAAACAATTGTTATATTTGGACATAAACTCTCCAAAAATTCCTTACTCGGGTGTCCTGGAGCATTGTCGAGTAGAAGAATTGCTTTGAAGTTTAGATTTCTATCGCGGCAATATTTTTCTACAACCGGGCAGAAATATTCTACGTACCATTCTTGAAAAATGATTTTAGTCATCTTGGCGTTTTTATTCGCTTTCCAAATAACGGGTAGCCTAGTTCTTAAAAATCCTTTCAAAGCTCTTGGATTCATTGATCGATGGATCACCAAAGGTTTTAGCCTAAAATCACCTGCTGCATTAGCACCTAACAAAATTGAAAGTCTCTCCTTGTGTTCAGACACTGTTTTAAAACCTTTTGTAGTAAACTTATGATGAATTTGTTTACATAACAACCCAGTTTCACCACAATTAAAAATCTGCTGTGCTGAATATTCTCCTTCTATCAGCAACATTGCAAATTCCTGTTTGAATTGTTCAGCAGCAGCTTTGTCAGCACTTGTCGCCTCTCTAAAAAATTTAACATCACGTAAATTAAACCGTTTTTTAAATTTTTCAAACCATCCATTTGATGCTGCAAAAGAAACAGGCAATTCATCGATACGCAATGTTTTTGCTAGATCGCTGTACAAGCTGAGAGCTTTTTCCTTAATCAAAGCTGTACTTAACGGAACGTTTTTATGCATGTTGTCCTCAATCCACAAATTCAGCATTTTTTCCATTTTCACCATAATTTTAGGTCTACACCTGATTAATTTTGCTTGTAACTGCCCCGCACATTTTCCTGCTGCAGTTATCTTTTTCCGATTTTTTATTATCGTTCGCAAAGTGGAACCACTAAATCCTGTTGCACGAGTAACGTCCGCTTGTTTTTCTCCACTATCAATCCTTCTCAAAATATCAAGTTTCTGCTCTAAACTTATTACTTTCCTTTCCCTGTTTGATTTAGGAGACATTTTTGTTTGACTAAACTGAAAATTACAAAATCAAAACAAAAACATGAATCACTAAAAAAACATTTAAAACAGTTACACTAGATACAAAAAGACGAATACTGTATACATTTTATACAAAAAAAAAAAAAAAAAAAAAAAAAAAAAAAAATCCATCTATCACTATACTGTACTCCTAACAAATGGCAACTACGGAATGGCAAGGGAGTCGGAAACTTCTTGTAAAAACCAGAACATGTTCATCATCTGGGAAAAGTACTTGCAAACTGTCAATTGAAAAGTGGCTCATTGTTTTTCTACACAAATGTCAAACTAACCACGGTGCATATTAGTGTCCCTTACTGGATAAAGCATAAACCACTTGTAACAAAAGACTTAACCAACCATTCAGATATGTGATTTTGTTGTACAAAAAGAACACTAGGTCTCACGCAGCCGCTATGATCCAAGATAAAGTGAAACAAATCCACTGAGAAATTAGTACATCTATTTTACAGTCTAGACTATCCTCGTACAATTTGTATCAGTTCATACCACTGAAGGAAGCACTATGCGGATACAGTTTTCACAATGATGACGTAGATTTGTTTGCGCACAATTGGATGAAGACAATCTCAAAATGTTTATAAAGACAGGATATTCATGAACCCACCACGATTGGAAAACCGTACAGAAGATGAAGGACATTAAGCAAAAAAAGCAGTTAGCTCATACGGTAATTTTATTTTAGCCAAAAAATGAAGTCTGGTTTATATTTGACTTACCCATGTACACTGGACCAAATAAGGGCCAATATGTGCTCTTGCTTCAGTAAAACTAAATACCTTCCTACTACAGCATATAATGTTTTTCTTTTTAGAGTAACAGTAATTTAAAAGACCTCAGACTTTTACAAAACTGTTGTTATTTATAGTTACTTGAGTATAAGTAATTAAGTTACAATTTGATGCAATTTGATGAATTTTCTATTTTGTTAGATATCATTAGCCTACAATTTATACTGCATTTAGAAAGGACATTTTATATATATATATATATATATATATATATATATACATACTGGAACGCTAATGCCGAGCACGAAAAAGATAATGCAGCCTTTCCTTGTAGTCCAGATATTTTTTTTTTTTTTTTAATAAAAACTTTGTTAGGTGGCTGATATGTGCTTCGTATTTCTGTACCTCGGTTGCTGGGTGTGAGTTACTATGTCCGTATCTACAAAGTTGTAACTGTAGTTCACCGTTAAATAGGAATAATCTTCAAACTATAAGCAACGGTAGGTTTTCTAACAGTCACTTACAATCATAGTACTCACATTTTTTTTCATTTAGCTTCATTTGATTTTAACAATTCTGAAATTTTTCAAATGAGGTAAAACGCCGTGTTCGTATAAAAATTGCTGCAAACTAGATTTTCTGATAACATGCTCAAACTAATAAACGTATTACTATAAACTTCACAAAGAAACAGATTCACTTCAGAATAAGACATCACGTATAAGACTGACTGAATGAAAGAAATACTAAAAGCTGGTAAGACTGCGTTGACTTTGAACATCCAAGTGATAAGGATCTTGTGGAAAGCTAATCTATAAGATTTCCGACAGTTACTCATGTATCTTTTCGTTTCTTCTCGTTCTATATACTAACTGGAATTTGACATAAAATGAAGTTGATCCAGTAATCATTCAGAATTACCAATAAATCTAATATTTTAAAAAAAGAAAGCAATTTTCGAAATCTATTTTCTTATTCCATATAAGTAACAATTTTCAAAAAATAATTACTGCGTCAATTTTTAATCATTGTGTAAATATTGTTACAAAAATAGCTGCCGTTATTTATGAACTTTTGATTTGCCATACATGAATATGATTGTAAGATACTGGCATGAAGTTCAACACGTGATTCCACGATTTTGCAAAAAAAACCACTTTGGTTTTGATTGATACTTAGCTGAATTTCAATGTAAAAGCAAATATTGCAATTTTAATCAAATAATAAATGACATTACTTACAAAGGTTAATACTTTTAAAGAATTCTCGTTATATACGTATCAACTAAGTTTTTTTTTTTTTGTGTTTAACGTCCGACTATTGTGCACACTTGGGCTAATGCAGACGATGGGATGACTTATAGCATACAAAAATGCCAAGCCCTCACCGGGAATCAAACCCGGGTCCTCGGAATGAAAGTCTAGTATGCTATCCACTAGGCTGTATCAACTAAGTTAAACACCCAATTAGCTGACTTGAGTTAGGTTAAACACACAACTGCTGAGTCGTTAGGTTATTGTTTAAAAAAAAAAATGCATTCCTTTTATTATTAATATACACTTATCATTTTCATTATTAAAAATATGTTTTCCCACTTCCACGTGGTGGTCATATTGAGGTTATTTTGTCACTTTTATTTTCACTCTTTTGTTGAATATTTATTTTTGCCCAATATTCCCAATATTAGTAATCCAATATATAAATGTGCGAAAACAACGGGTAGTTACTCATCTGAAAATGACTACCGCGCAAAAGTGGGAAATGTTGTTTTTAATAGCAAAAACGATAAATAAATGTGTTATTAATACTTAAATGTGTTAATAATTACAAAATACTTTAAAAAAAAGAGAACTTGATAATCTAACGACTCAGCTGATGGATGTTTACTTAACTCGGTTATTGGGTGTTTAATGAAATGTGTTATTAATATTTTTTTTTTAACTTGATAATCTAACACGGCTGTTGGATGTTTAACCAAACTTGACTCAACTGTTGAGTGTTTTAATTCAGTTGTTATGTATATAACTAGTATTCTTTAAAAAGTACTAACCTTTTTATAAAGGTTAGTCATAAAGTTTTTATAAAGTAGTTTTCATAGGTTTTTATGAAGTAGTGTCATAGAAGATAGGTAAAATGGACATCAGGATAGTTCTGTAATTAATGGCTAAAAATTGTAATTTAATTTTTCTACACACTGTACATTTATCATTAATAAATTGAATCTTCCGCGGGTTAACATCTCTCAATGAAATAATGTAGCATATAATAAAAGCAAAAAAATTGTTAAAAATCATATGACTTTTGCAAGTCCCAAAAAGTCAGAAATACCCCATATACTATAAAGTGCAATAATGGACATTAATTAAAAATTGGAAAATATACCAGCAGGTTATATCTACTTTACTACTCAATTTCTTTAGTCTAGATGGTACAAAGTGTTTTCAACAAAGAACTCTACATCAATTTTTAGCCTCTACGTTAACTCTTATGTAAATAATAAATCACCTCAAAAAACTAATCAAATTTATGTTGCTATAACGTAAATCACTGTATTAAGTAAATAAAATTACCTATCTATTATAATCTCAGGGCATGCCCTTTTTTCAATTAAAAAAAAATATATAAGCCTATGGAAATGTCTTCAAATGGCGAAAATATTTAATGAATAAGAATACTACATTTATAAATTTTTATGTAAATACGAAAAATAATAGTATTTTTAGATAAACTTAATCCTATGAATTGCTAAGTACGTCCATCTTTGAAATGGTTAATCATTACCCTGTGAGTAGAAGTTTCCAATTTCAGCACAACTGTATTTTAAATGCATCCATAATATAGTTATCTAGCTCTAAATAATTAAGTGAGCACTCGTTTAGGTAACTAAAATATTTTGCTTATCTACTTTCTCTATACAAAATTAATATAAATTAAGTTTAAATAATTTTAGTAATACTTAAAACGTTCAGTTTCTTTTCCTGAAAGCGAACGTTGTGTCTCGTAACGTTGGCTTGAGAGTACCGTACGTACAGTCCAATCAAATATGAAGGGAGGGGAAACTCAGAACAAAGCAAAAGGCTGAACTTAAAGACTGTACAGTGGGGGGAGGGGTACTTCTGGTTTTCCTCTTCTTCTTCTTTTTACAAAACAACATTACTACTAAAAAGAATTGTTTTATATTTTATACACATTAAATTTTGAAAAATATCTACTGCATAAATACATTACGTATATAAATGATCCTTTACAAAATATTTACCAAAATAAATTATAAATGTTCCTGCTCACAATTTTACTTAAAAATTTTAAATAAATTTAGTCGTACTGTATTCAAAATTGTATTATTGTCAACAATAACGTACACAACAAAATACAAACAATAATTGATTACATACTAAAAAAGCAATTTTAATGTAATTATAAGATTAAATGTTTAGAAGTTTTTAACCCAAATTTAGGTTATTTAAAAACCTCTGATAACATAGAAATACCAAAAGTAATTTATTTGGAAAGCAGTCACATATAAATATAACGACTTTTCATATATTATTGGTTCTGAATTATACCAATGCTTTGACCTGAATCATGGTGATATATATTATTCGAACTTTAGAATGTCTGCTTGAAAAGTGAAGCACCTGCATGTACCAACCGCCGACCTAACCTCTTCCTTCATCTGATCATAGTGATCATTGCAATGTTAATTTAGTAGGCATGTTGTGTATGTATTCTTGTATGATATATAGACTATGATAAAATTGCAACATTTTACAAATTTATTAGCTTCTTAATGGTTATAAAAACATTAAATATGAATAGAATTCTTTACAGCATAACTTTCTTTAAGCAAAAGGAAAATAATAAATTCTGAAATTCATATTACAAATTCCACTAATATATATCATTTTAAATAATTGAAATTTTTTATTAGTTCTACTATGCTTGTAATGTTTTTAATGCTTTAGTTGTCCAAGCACTGTATAATCATTCATTCTTGACAAGATCATTATTTTATTCTAATGGATATTATTTTATCAAAACTGCTAAATTACCATGGCAACACTTAATAGGAAAGTTCAAACTTTATTTTCACTCTTATTTTTATTTAATATTTTTTGGAAAAATAAGAATTGCAATAATTAATTTAGGAAAGCAAAATGTATAGCATTACCTTAATTATGCTTGCCTCATTCTGTTTCTTTCACTCAGATTACAACCTATTATTTATTCATGTAAATCTTTAATACAGTGTTACAACAAATGTTCATATTGCTACCTTCTTCTTTGAAGTCATGTGACCTTATGATCTTGAAGAATAAAAGGAACAATATGATATCAATTAAAGTAGAAAGTCATCACCCATATTACCCTACAGCAGTTAGTCTATTCAAGAGAACAGACATTTTATGCCTTTGTCTTCATCTAATGAGTTTTTTTTCAAGTTTCAAGAAGTTGTTGTTTTCCAATGGCTTCCGCTGGTTCATGCCATCTTTGATCTTGCTTCCCAGTACAGGCCAGGGAGGTCTCCTCTTCTCTGCTTCTCTTCATCTAATTTTCTGCAGACCAGGAGGTGGTCCTTGTTCATGATGGTGTCTGGGCATTCACACAATGTGCAGTTGTCATAGTTTAATATCTTAATTTTCTTCAGGTGTTCATTCAGACAGTCGTGTCCAGTTGTCAGCTGAAAGACTGTGACAGATGTCCTCCTCTGGAGATCCTTGACCTTCCCATACAAATCGAATACATTCTCATAAGGCTTGTTCTTTGTCTTCCTTGACTTTGTTTGTAAATTCAAGTTTCAAGAAGTGTTTTTATGAAATTGTGGCAGAACGTTTCAAGTCAACGTAACTCGTGAAATTGAAGTTCAAGCAAACAATTTCAGCCTGGAAAATCGTGTACTTTGGGAAATGAAGAGAGTATTGCTTGTGGATTGTTTGCTTCATGATGACAATAAATTCTGTGACCTATTATGAGAAATTAAGTAAACTGCACTGTGCAATCCAAAACAATACATGCTAAGGGGATTGTTTTGCTTCTGACAATGCCGGCCCATACGCAAATAATCAAACTCAAGATCTAACTGCATCATTTGGCTGGTACCAATTTTATCACCCTTCGTACAGTCCCAATCTAGCACCCATTATGGTTCCTGCATTTAAAATTATCGTGTAACTGGTCAATGCATGACGACAATGACGAGATCGATGTCCTTGTTATAGTAGTTATCAGATCAGTTAGCAGATATTCCTTTAGAATGAAATTCAAAAGCTGGTTGTACGATATGACAAGTGCCTTAACATTGGTGGAAATTACGATCAAAAGTAAATGAAGATACAGGATTTCATGTAAAAATAAAATTATTTAAAAAAGTATACTTATGTTTTCAATTTCAAAGTGGCACTTACTAAAAATAATACCTCTTAAGTGTATTTTGTGGGGTTAAAATTGATCTAAAGGTTAAAAAGGAATGAAACAGTTCAATTGTCTATAATTTTAATATACAAATGTAAAACTATGTAACATTAGCACATACAAAAATACATAGAATATTTTTCACTTATTTTAGATTTGCTCTTAACAATACAATTTAAAATGATTAAGATATTCAACAAATTTCTTGAAAACAAGTAATTTAAAACTATATATATATATATATATATATATATATATATATATATATATATATATATATATATATATGACTGGTTTCATGCCTTATGGTTCAGCAGTTTTTTTTTTTATTTAAAAGTGAAGATTTTCCAGCAAGTCCATATTTTTTTAATAAGTCCTACTGAACTTTGGGAGAAGTATAAATATGTAAATACAAAAAAACGGTTTATGCAATTTTTTGTTTAAATCCTTTTACCGTCTTTCAGTATTATTTATTAATTTAATTGAAATAACATGCACAATGTTTAATTTAAAATATTTTCTTATCACAGAAAGTGTTTGTAACTCAGCTGGTATGCCTAGGATCCGTAGTGTAAATTATTATCTAAACAGTGGGTCGAAAGGACAATAAGTCCACATATACTTGTTAATAACAGAAATAATGTTTATTTGTTAACTCATAATCCTGGATATCACAATTTCAAATTCTTTTAAAATGATTTAAACACTTACCACGAAAAAAATTAAAAACAGAAAAAATTATTTGCCAACTCTAACTGCAGAAAATATGTGAAAAAAATAGCCCACTACAAACATCTGTTATTCAAAATACTGATAGTGAAGACACCTGATCATTTACGTTAATTTCTATAGAAAATTTAAAGCCTTTTCTGAAGACTCAAATAATAAAAATGTAGTTTTCCTTCATTTTTAAAACAAATACCTTTAAAATATAAAATTCCTATCACTTACCATTCTCTCAAAATATTGTTTTTAAATTTCATATTATGGAATTACATAAACAAACTTAATTAATTGCAATCTACTGGCACAGTATGTGTGAATAATTAGTAGTTCAGTTTGTCACAGAATCACTGCATTAGATCAGTATTGTATTGTATAATACAGCAAGTAATAATGTAATATGTGCATTACTTTCTCACTATAAAAAGTATTAAGAAAGTCTAATGATTTCAAAAACTGAAAAGAAAATTATAAAACCCATTTTCGGTCAAAAACTTTTACAAATAAAAATGTCTCAAAAACGGTTCTAAACATTTTGTTCTAACATAAAATATATGGATACCGGAAAAATCCAATTCAAAAACTATTTTAAAATTCTCAGAAACAATACAATCAGATTTTTCTCAAATTTTGGTTATACATAACTCAAGGCCAGAGCTCGCAGTATGGTTTACTCCGGGTCTGGTATCAATAGGCAACACCAGGATAGATGGGTCGATCATCTATTTCTCACATGCTGCTCATAACACTTAAATTTCAAGTTGCTCGTTGCAAAGTCAGGACAGTAAGCTGGATAACAAAAGCAGAGCTTGAGTGTTACGAGCAGTGTGTGGGCGAGTGTTATCGTGGAAAAAAGGACACTGTTTTCCTCAACTTTCCCTACTCTTTTGTTTTTGTTTTGTTCATCGTGTAATGTTGTTCACCCTACAATGAATGACAACAAGAAAGCTTTGGCCTTGACTTAACCCTAGAATGGACGGGCTGGGTCTGTGAGACCCAGACGTTTTTAAATTACGTTAGATTCAAGGTCATTGGCATTGCTGACCATTATTTCTCTCTGTACCTTCCTAAAAGAGTCTACAGAATGCGCTATTGTTGCATGTTTGTCAATTCAGCTCTTAGTCATCAGTTGTTACGTGTTTGAATCAGACCCTGCCCGTTCGCTACGTTACTTTTTCTGACACAGCAGAATTTGTGTTTTAGGACTGTTTTTAATTTTTACTTTTGTTCATTTTAATACTATTAACAAGTTTAAACAAATATAAGCGCAGTGCTTTTGTTTTTGACAAGAACTTGTCAAAACAGATGCTGCAACCTATTTGACCATGCGAGCTCAGCAAAACAACCTCCCACGAGAGATTCGGCAGTTAGCAACTAAATTTTCTGGATATGAAGCTCAATCTAAAGAGGACCCTGCTCCAGGAAAGCGTGGAAGATGCTCCATGTGTAAAGACAGCAAAACAAAATACTTTTGCAAAGAGTGTAAAATTTGGTTACGTCTTAACCACAGTGAAATGTTGTGTAGCGATTGCTGTAAAAATTAATTTATTTGTCCTCTACAAAAACATATTATTTTTGTATTTTAATTAATTCTTAATATTTTTTCCTTAATATCATTCTTTATATACTAGATAAAATCAAACTCAATCAAAATTTAAAAATTCTTACCTTATTAATGTTATTTTTAAAAAAATCATGTAATTTTTTGTTAAAAATGTACAAGGTTACTTAGTTTTTTTATACCATTATTTGGGCGCAATATTATTTTGTTAAAATAGTGTTATACTACTAAAAACACTTCAAGGTTTCATATAAAAACATTTTTTGATCAATAAAAATAATTTGAAATTATTTATAGATTTTTTAATTCTTGGGTCGGTCAGACCCAGCCCGTCCACTTACGTAACTTTTATTTGCCCGTTCATTCTAGGGTTAATGTATTCACCATACACACTGCACAACTCATGATGAATTTCAGCCTCACTAATATTTTGCAGTAAAAAAATGAATAACATTACCATATTATTGCTCTATCAATGGAAGGAGCAAGTGAAGTCTCAATGTTTGCTAATATGTAACTGTCCGAGCAGTGAAAAAGTCGGAGTATAAAACTTTTTCAGTACTGCCACTACATCCAGACGAAAGTTCCCTGGGACTTCCATACTTTCCCGACCCTCAGTGCAGATTTAAAAAATTAGTATAATTTATTTTTATAACGTCTGTGTATATAAAACAAAAACATACAAACAGATCCTAAGTGTAATTTTATTTTTTTCTGAAATACTATGGAACTGTAGATTTTTTTAAATTTAAAATTCAGTACACTGATTTTAGTTACTAATCTTTACCACATAAATTATCAAAACATAAACAACAGTTTTGAGAAATTATGCAAATTTCTCTATTTTTTTGGAAAGTCGTTTTGAAGAAATAAACTGGAAGGTAAAACATTAATAGAGAACTAATGAAATTGGATGGAGAAGTAACAAAATAGATTAAGAAAAGAATTGATGCTAGGAAAACTGCTCTAAGATCAAATTGATATATAACAGTGTTAAATTCTTTTAAACACATAGTATTCATACAGTTATTGTTGCAAAGATATATTCTATTTAACTCGAGTGAAATATGGAAGTGTAGACAGATCAGCCTTATAGTTCCTCAACCATCTCCTGCCTTTGTACACACGGCCGGTTCCCTTTGCCTCGTCTTTCCACTTACCTTTGGGGAGGTAAATATCTCGTTTGGTCGCTCCTTCTTCTACAACAGGTGCTACTAGGATATCTTCACCCAATAGATATTCTAAACAAATTTTAAACAAATAATTATATTTTGTTTACTTGCGTAACAAAGTCAAAGCCTGTCAGAAACCAATAACTAATACAATAAATTTATTTGTTTTGGAAGCAAAGTGTTTTAAAAACAAGGGTCATTTTTATCAGCAACAAAGCTGGAGAGTTGTTATGTTTTTGATACAGTTAGACACAACACTAATGAGTTTTGTATTAATGAAACAAATACTTCGTTTTTTATACTTTTGAACAATTTACATTTTTTTTAAGCCCTAAATGGAGCACATTTAGTCAATTTTGGTTCTTTTGGGCTTTCAACTTTGGTTCTTTTAGGTTTTTGAGATTCTTCCAATACTTTTTCAGTTTTATAGATCTCTGTAGTCTAACTTCCTCTGAGTAAAATTAACTTTTTGTTCCTTCTTTAAATTTTAATCTAAAGTTTTTATTCCTAAGGATTGGTTTTTCCCTTCCTTCTTTCAGACGTTCCTCCGTTATCCCTAATTCTTTTAGGTCCTGTTCCACTTCCTTAAGCCACTCATTCTTTACTTTCATCTTAAGTTGGTAATTCAGGAGTTTCTTTGTCAGTCTCTCTTCTGGTAGCCTTATTAGATGTCTATAGAAAGCCAATCTCCTCTTTCTAACAGATGTTCATTATCCTGATAGATGGCTGAACTTGGAAGCAGTCTGTATGTTCCTTCTACCATGTGTTTTTTGTTGATAATGGTTCTCAATATTTTCCTTTCCACTTTTTGAAGGAAGGAAAAGTTCTGTTTTGGCTTCTTAGATTAAATAAAGTTTCCGTGGCATAAGTCACTTCCGGTCTTGTGACCGTATTATAATGTCTGATTTTCGACTTTATGGAAAGCGACTATTTCTTATACGTTCCCCAAGTTAACTTTAAGGCCTTCTTTAATTTGTTTGTTCTATTTTTTATTGCCAGTTTTTCGGCTATGTTTCTAGTGATATTTTCTCCCAAATACTTAAAATTATCCACTATCTTTATTCGTTCACCTTCTACTTTTATAGACTTTTGTTCCGACTTTTTAGTCGGCATTATTTCCATATTTTCGAAGGATATCGAAGGAAAGCTGACTTTGTTGTTGTTTTCCAATGGCTTCCGCTGGTTCACACCATCTTTGATCTTGCTTCCCAGTAGAGACCAGGGAGGTCTCCTCTTCTCTGCTTCTCTTCATCTAATTTTCTGCAGACCAGGAGATGGTCCTTGTTCATGATGGTGTCTGGGCATTCACACAATGTGCAGTTGTCATAGTTTATTATCTTAATTTTCTTCAGGTGTTCATTCAGACAGTCGTGTCCAGTTGTCAGCCGAAAGACCGCGACAGATGTCCTCCTCTGACCTTCCCATACAAGTCTAATACATTCTCATAAGCCTTGTTCTTTATGTCTTCTTTGACTTTGTTTGTCAAAAGGAAAGCTGACCTTTTCTGCTATGTTTTTCAGTGATTTGATTTGCTGTTCCGTTTCTTCCCAACTTTTTGAGAGGAGTGCTAAAATTTATATTTTATTATTTATATTCATATATTTTTTTTTGTTGTTATAAATTTTTGTGTTAAAATTGCTGCTGTTTTCACTGCCTATTCTGTATTTCGAATTTTATTATAAGAATTCCTCCCTTTACAAGTTGAAAGTTTTAAGTTAATTATACAGTGAGTTACAGTAAGTTAAATTGTGTTACAATTTAGTGATTATTAAGATATGGGTTAAAAAAATAATGGGAGTTTTTAAATGTCTTGGATTGTGTTAACATCAGTGCAATATTTTTTTCTTATGTTGGTACACTTGTCAATAAAAAATCTGCATATTGGTACCCATATCTGATGTTTACTACATTCTCAGTTTTTAAAAAAGAGTGCTTGTGACACAATGGAGCAGATAATTTACGTTATATTTTATGTTTAGAAAGTAAGGCTCAATCATCACTCAAGCAAGCTTCCTTACGTGCCAACACAGAAAAGAGCTCGAAATTTGATCAAACATGAAAATTATACACACTGGGTTGTTCAATTACAACAGCACATTGTGCAGTCAATTCTTAAAAATAGGTTAAATAATAAACAGAGTTCTATACCATTTGCGTAAAGAAGTTTGATGAAAACACTTGGAATTGTGGTAAAGTAATTCATGCGATTGCACCGACTCATGCATCACTGGGTGTTCAAGGATTTTTGGTCAAGAATTATACTATAATAATTCCCCATCCTCCATATTCACTAGGCTCAGGTTTAGATCGGTTGTTAAAGGTTCTGGAGCTCCTGGAAATGCAATTAAGGATCTGCTGTACTACGCCTCTTCAGGCACTGGTTCAGTAGACTGGTTAGCATTCCACTAATTATTTCTATATTCTTCTTCTTTTCTGCTAGAATTATTGTCACTATGTTCAGTATAATGATCTGCCTTCCCTACCTTCGTCAATTCTACTTTTGTTGACACGTTTCGGAGAACCTCCATCTTCAAAAACTATATCTATACTGCTCACCAATATTATGGCCCGTCCTATTTATAATTTTCTATCTCCACCTCATACCCCTCCTCTATTAAACCTGATGTGCTCACTTTTGATCGGCTCTTCAAAATCATACGTTTTTGCTCGCTTCTGATTGGCTCCTTTCAAAACTTTCTCTACAACGATTATCCCTCCTGTTAATTTTTGAAAATTTTTAAATTTTTAAACGTAATATTTGCTTGCTACGATATCTATTCATTTATTATGTTTTCTCCCTTTAATTTAGATTTTAAAATTTCCAAGTTCTCTAAAATGTTCATGTCTTCTTTTTTCTGCCTTATGTAATACCTTTACTGAGTTTTCTATTTCTCGAGGTATGTGTCCCTCTTTTATTAAATGTGACGCATAATTTGAATCATTTTTGCCGTATTTGAATGATCTTACATGTTCTTAAAACCTAGTTCTAAATTTTCATCCCGTTTGTCCTATGTAGACTGCCTCGCATCCACACTGTATTCTGTATACCCTATTCTTACTATATTTGTCCTTTTCTTTTATATTCTTTATCAGTTTGTTCCTTATTGTATTATTTGTAGCCACTGCTATATCTATATCATATTTTCTAAAAAAATTCTTAAATTTATAAGCCTCTTTCCTTGTATATGTTAATTTAGCACATTTTCGTTTTTTATCCTCTCTTTTATCGCTGTTTTCTTCCACTTTCTTTCTTTTAATTCTTCGTAACAGATTTCTTATAATTTTAAAATCATAATCGTTGTTTTGGAAAATTGTATTCAATTCTTCTTTATATTCTTTCCTCTTTAGTGGTACATTTAATAATCTATTGAACATGTGTCTAAACGCCGCTAGTTTATGTTCTGCATCTAAAGGGGGAAACCAAACACCTTTTGTCTTTTGTAGACAGAGCCTACAATCATAGAATATGTGGCGCAGTTTTTTCATGGAATATTCCTATTCTGTTCAGATGTACCCTTAAACCATAGTGCCCCACTACACAGAATGCCTACTCCCTAAGACCACCTACAATATCCTCTTTCAGTAGATATTGCTGACTGATAGCTTCGTAGAGGAGTACTATCTGCTATCCAATACATCTGACTTGGCCACATGTGACTTTTTTCTGTTTCTGAAACTGAAGAAAACTTGAAAAATGTTGTTGCTCTACCAGCACAGATGAGACCAAAAAGCACATAGTTGTAAAAACTAAAAGGTATCTCTAAGAATGACTTCCAGAAGTGGTTCAGGGATTGAAAGAAGCACTGGCATAAGAGTATAGTCTAATAATTACTACTTTGTGGGGGAATAACAATGATGTAGAAGAAAAAAAATTGTACTAAAAATAATTTTAGACAATTTCTGAATTTGGAATGAATTAAATCACATACTGATGATTTTAATCTGAGTAACATGATCATAGATAAAGATTAGTGTATACAACAGAAATCCTGTTCGCCGTGGACCACTGAGACGATGAAACAACTTTTTAGCAAACAACTGTCTGGTGAACAGAATGACCTTGTCGATAGATGAACAATCAACAAAAGAGTAAAAATCATAATGCAACTGTGTACGGAAGGATTTACGATTTATAACAGTGTTCAACTAAAACCGTTATGTACAAGGGTCTTTCTAAGAGTAAAGAAAGTTTTGATCTGATGAGTTAAGCTATTCTCTCACCACTGCTGCCACTGTGTTATTGACCTTCTTATTCCTTTGCACCAGTTTGACACTAACAAGCCAGTAGCTGTTTATCTGTATAACTTTAAAACTTCTGAAAAAATCCAGCCGTGTGAGATTTGTAGTGACATTTCTTGATACGAAAAACTCTGCCCAGTCAAAATTTAAAGACAATTAACCGATATTTATAGTAATGTGATGAATGAAGCTTTAGTTCAAAAAATGGTGCATCATGTTTAACGGCAGATGGATAAATATTCATGAATGCTTGAGCCTGAAAATAATACAATAGGACTATATCCTGAAAAACATAATACAATTAGGCAATTTTAAAGATTTCTTTGTGAACAGAAATTTTATAAAATCCAGGTTCTATAATTTCACTGTATTTTTTAATATTACAGTAGTATTGTACATACAATTATTTTCTTTGGAATTTTCCTTTTAAAAAAATTTGTACTTTTCCAGTAAAGTGAAGAACACTAGCTGCAGTACTATGCCAGTGTCTTGAAAACATTAAGTCTGCTGGTACATCAGCAGAGTGTTGCTCAACATATAAGGCAATATGAAAGGAAGCCTCAGCATTTGTATTCATTTCCTACCAAACTGACCATGTCTTCAAAATATTATAATATGTTATCATTACAACTAAGCGTGGGAACATACAAGGGTCGTTTGGAAAGTAAAGGACATTCTTATTTGACGAGCCACTCATTTCCCCCACTACTGTCGCCATCATGTCACTGACCTTCCCACTCCTTCGTGCCATCTGACTTAACAGCGAGGCCACTACAGTCATTTACTTTAAAAGGTCTAAAAAATTAACGATCCCACCACATAAGGTTCGTAGTGTAATATGCTTTTCAAATGCAAAAAAAGTCCGCTCTATCGAAATATAGTAGCCTACTGTCAGGCCCTTCACCGATTTTCAAAACAAACAGTGCTGATTGTTGTGTCAAGTGCCACTGTGCTTCTTCATGATAATGCATGTCCACATGCTGCTGCGTCGATTGCAAACTTATTTCAGCAGTTTAAGAGGAAGCTTTGAACATCTGCCTTATAGCCCAGACTTGGCTGAGTGATTACAATCCCTTCCCCAAATTGAAGGATTTTTTGGGTGAAAAACCCTACGGAAGTGACAATGAACTAAAAGAGCATTACTGAGTAGTTAAACAACTTGGTGGTAACTCAGTATTCAGGAGGCATGGAAAAGCTGGTGGCGGACCACCACAACAAATGTTTACATTTGAACAGTGAATATATAGAAAAATAACTAAGGCCTCAAATGTGTCGTAAAATAAGTTTTGTTTTATTATCTTAAAAAAAGTGCCTAGAGACAAAAACTTTCTTTACTTTCTGAGTGCGCCTGATATTTTTATATTCAGTCATAATACTGTATAGCAAATAGCTAATGTACGAGGTGTGTTAAGAAAGTAACAAGAATTTTTAAATTTCATGGGCTTGGAGAGTCCGATTGTCACACATTTTTTTTTATTATGTTGGTATACATGCCCTTGAAGTATGATAAAACTTTCAGCTGTTTTCATTGCTGACTTTGTCTATGACAGCCACTAAGGTTAGACATGTTTTTATGAGCTCGGCGATTTTCGTTTGTTAAAAGAAATGGATCAAAGAATTTGCATCAAATTTTGCGTAAAAAATGGAATAGAGTGTAACAAAGTGTGTGAAATGTTAACAAAGGCCTATGGTGAGTCTGTTATGAGTAAAGCAAGAGTTTACGAGTGGTATAAGCGTTCCCAAGAAGGCCGTGAAGACGTTGAAGATGACGAACGCCCCAGCACATCAACAACCGATGAAAACATGGAAAAAGTGAAGTAAATGGTTATTCACAATTGCTGAATCACAATTAGAGAGGTTGCTGATGATGTTGGCATATCGATTGGATCATGTCATTGCATTGTTTCCAATGTTTTGTGTATGAAAAGCGTAGCAGCAATATTCGTTCCAAAATTGTTGAATTTTGAACAAAAACAGCGGCGAATGGAAGTTGCTCAGGAGTCACTAAATGAAGTCAACGACTATGCAGAATTACTGAATCGTATTATAACAGGTGACGAAACATGGGTTTATGGATATGACGTCGAAACTAAGGCTCAATCATCCCAGTGGAGGCATTCTGGCTCGCCAAGACCGAAAAAGACTAGACCAGTGCGCTCGAACTTGAAGGTTATGCTCACTGTGTTCTTCGATATTAATGGCATAGTGCATCATGAATTCCTGCCACCAGGTGAAACGGTCAATAAGGAGTACTACCTACAAGTTCAACACCATTTGCGTGAAGCAATCTGAAAAAAACGCCCGGATCTGTGGAAAAGCAATTCATGGCTTTTGCACCACGATAATGCACCAGCTCACACTTCATTGCTTGTTCGTACTGTAATGATGCCCCAGCCTCTATATTCGCAAACATGGCTCCGTGTGACTTTTTCCTATTTCCACAAAATAAAAAGAATCTTAAAGGGCCATCGTTTTACAGCCTAGATGACATTAAAAGCGCATCGCTGAAAGAACTAAAGGCTATCTCAAAGATCGAGTTTGAGAAGTGTTTTGAGGATTGGAAGAAGTGCTGGCACAAGTGCATAATCTCCAATGGGGACTATTTTGAAGGCGACAACATCAATGTAGAAGAATAAATTAAATATTTTGTTCAAAAAATTAAAATTCTCGTTACTTTCTGAACACACCTTGTATAGTAAGTAGTAGTATATCATCTTTGATGCATACTTGGTGAATTTAAAGGGCGATTCTGCTTAATCCGAAAAATTAGCTAATCTGAAAAAGATTTATCCCAATTATTTCGGATTAACATGAATTTACTGTAGCTAAGGTATGAAATGTACTGTAAAATAAGTTCAATTTTCTTATCTTTAATAAAAATGTCCAGAGAAACAGATAATTTTATTTTTAGAATTACCCTTGTTTATGATGTGTTAAAATATTTATGCAAGTTGTACTGTAACCCCACCACTTACCTGACCAACACGCTAAAGCAGTCTTGTCCGTTGGATCAACCCACCAAATAGGCATATTTACAGGGTCACCAGTTTTAACTGAATTTTTCATTAGTTTTATTATTGTAGCAGAGTACTGAAAGTGCAGCGCTGTTAACGTCTTGCTGATTTCTACAGTCTGTAACAGGTTTCACATACATATAACTGGGGTAAAAGCATTGCACAAACTCTCACACATTCAATTATTTCCAAATAAAAATAGTTTCAGTAGCTACAGTTAGAGATGTTTCAGTAGCTACAGTTAGAGATGTTTCAGTAGCTACAGTTAGAGATGTTTCAGTAGCTACATCTAGACCCTTTGATGTCAACTTGGCCTTTGAGGGGAGATATCATGTGTTGGAAAAACCTGGAGACATAGTATGGTATACAGATGGCTCCAAGACAAAGTCAGGCATTGGTGCTGGGATGTAAGGTCTGAGACCTGAGTTAAAGAAAGTAATTACCCTGGGACAGCATACAACAGTATTTCAGGCTGAAGTGATGGCCATTAATGACTGTGTTCGGGAGAACTTGGATCGGGGCTTCAAAAAGGCACATATTCATATTCATACCGATAGTAAGGCGGTAATAAAAGCACTTGCAGGTCCTATAATACAGTCCAAGTGGTCTGGGAGTGAAGGAAGAACCTTGACATTCTGTCCCGGGATAACCGGGTAACTCTTCACTGGGTTCCGGGTCATAGGGGAGTTGAGGGTAATGAGGAGGCAGGACTTGGATCTGCATCTGAGTTTATCGGACCTGAGCCGGCTTTAGGGATTTTTCTATCATTGGCCAGGTCCGCTATTAATAGGTGGATTACATGCCAACACCAGGTAAGATGGGACAACCTTCATGGGCATTCCCATAGTAAACGTTTCTTAAGCAAAGTTCCTTCTGGAGGAATTAAAAAGGCAGCAGATGTCCTGGGCAGAGCACAACTCAGGAGGATCATGGGGCTCATAACAGGGCACTGTGGTCTGAGGGTGCACATGAACAGGATAGGTGTGTACCACGGAGAAACCGTGTGTAGATTGTGCAGGAAGGAGGAGGAAACTGCTGGTCACATAATTTATGATTGTGAGGCTCTTGCTAGTAGGAGGCTAGGGGTTTTTCGTTTCCAAGACCCTAGGGATCTTCAGCAGAATGAGCTAGTCAGTGGGTTGTTGGAACTTATTAAAGGCACCAATCTGCTGAACTAGGTATTTTAAGCGGTAAGTTGCACAATAGGTCAGTCGATCGCAGTGCCTGGGGTTGAACAAATCTCTTCTTCTAGAATCTAATCTAATCTAATCTACAGTTAGAGAAATTGGTGTGTATTGACACTACACACAGTGTCAAAATTGTAAAACATTAAAAAAAATTACTTTCATATGAAAGAGGATACCTTAAACTATTTTTCTACACAGTTTCCACCCATATTCAGATAAGTATCACAGTATACAATAAAATTATATTTATAACTAATACGAACTGATATTTATTAACAAAACATAAGAAATTGCTCTATTTTATCAACTAATTTATAAAATTCAAATAAATGGAAATTACAACTTAGATATTACAGATATTAATGAGAAGGTGTAATAGCTTAGAGATATATTAACTTAGAGATTCATTTTTCTTTCGACAGTATCGTGTTATAAGTTAGAGATCGACCTGTGTAATAAGATAGAGGTTCCGTACTGTGTATTAACATAGAGACTACAGTTCCATCAAGAGTGTTGCACCGTGTGTATATGTTGCCGACGCCGCTGCTTGCAGGCACTTCAGTATCTTTTATCTAACAAGAACACCAGCCTAATCATCACTATTTTGTTTTAGTTTACAGTTGAATATATTGTCAGTACTATGGTCAACAACATATCTAAATGTTTATTTTTGACAATTATCTGTATAGAAAAATAGAAATATTGGTGTTTTAAAAAAAAAAAAAAAAAAAAAAAAACAACGTAAGTTTATATGAATTCATTAATTCATAATTAATTCTTTAATTTAGTCTTTAATTTAGGACTGTTTTCTTAATTCAATTCGGATATGGTTTGAATAAAGCAGCCTTCAAACAATATTTTTATATTATTATTACTATTACTACTACATATGTAAATTAGTATACATATAGCATTGCACAAAAGCCTTTCAGAACAAAACTAATCTAAATGAACTTA
The DNA here is from genome assembly GCA_022606455.1 of Callitettix versicolor. Taxonomy (NCBI): domain Eukaryota; kingdom Metazoa; phylum Arthropoda; class Insecta; order Hemiptera; family Cercopidae; genus Callitettix; species Callitettix versicolor. The sequence goes on from CM040190.1 coordinate 5,826,167, forward strand.
ATATTTTAATAATATATCTTTCTTTAACTAAGCGAATTCTACTTGTTAGATAAAAGATACTGAAGCGCTTGCAAGCAGCGGCGTCGGCAACATATACACACGATGCAACACACTTGACGGAACTGTAGTCTCTAAGTTAATACACAGTACGGAATCTCTATCTTATTACACAGGTCGATCTCTAACTTATAACACAGTACCGTCGAAGGAAAAACGATTCTGTAAGTTAATATATCTGTAAGCTATTACACATCTCCATTTGAGTAATAATCACTCAACTTTCATTAAATTCTATTCGGGTACAAGATAATGAAAGGGATTGTTCGTTTATTTTAAAAGTCCTTCATCTGTTTATAAAAAAGTACAATTTTTGTCAATGTTATCACTTAATTAACTTCATTAATTAAAACCATCTTGTACAAACATTCTCACACTTAATTATATTGTTTAAAATATTTACTATTACACGTTCAGTGTAATAATCATATCATGCAGCTGTCTAGCTAATGTGATGGAAGCAAACTTCCAAAAAGTGTCAATCTCACATAATAGTATTTTTTTATCTTAAACTTTTTTTAAAAAAAACAAACTTCACCATTATAATCAACCTTCAAAAAGCATTAAAATTCTTTACTGATACTGAAAATACGAAAATGAGCCTGACTGACTCATTCGATGAGTTAATATTCATTTCTGTATTTTTAATAACATAAAAAAATTAAAAATACTAAATTACGTTGATTTTAATGTTGCTTATGATAAAAACGTATTTAAAAACTTTACTGTGATTGTTACTTTTTGCTCCGTTACGCAATTTGATAACTTAAGTTTAGTACACATTTTTTTATTATTTGCATTGTATTAACTTTTTTTTTTGCTATTTATTACATACCTCATTGTCAAAATCCCAAGGTGTGATGGAAAATTGTATGGATGGCATGAAAACTGTAGCTTGCAACCAACGGATGAACAACTCCTTAGTAACAACATCTCCCGAATAAGCGTTGCCACCTACCATGTCAGGCAATACAAATGGATAGCCGACAACATTCATCTGGAAGAGAGTGGTCAACAGTGTCGCGAGACCATTGCTGAAGTTCCACTTAGAATCTTTGTCCAACATTCGCACAAAGACGCCAAATTTCTGTGTCCTTGCTCCGACTCGCACTTCTATTAAGTCCCCAAATTCAGAAACAGCTTCAACGTATTTGGCTGAGTATTCTTTTGGATAATATTCAGTAGTTATGTTGAGTACAGGAAGCTGAAAAAAAATTATAATAAAATATGTAGACATACAGCTGTGTTCATGTATATTTTTTTTCTTTTTGTCTTTTAGCGAAAAGCACATGAAGGCTATCATTGCCATCCAGCAAAGATGTCTTGCACGGAGGGGAAAGTAAATCTAAATACTGTTAATGCTACAGTAAAACTAAAACTAAACTATTTAAAATAAACACTAAAAACGCTAAAGCTAGATAATATTAAAATATATAAACTTAATTGATTAAACAAAGATTAACAGGAATAAAAATGTGAAAACAAATAATATAATAACAAAGTGAGTAAGTAGTTAAAAAAAAAAAAAAAAGATATATTTGTACGCTGTAGGTAACAATTGTATGCGCAAAAATACCAGAACTAAAGTAGTTCAAATAGATTTAAACAACGTAAAAAATTTAGAACTTGGTCAATGACCAAATAAATGTAATGGTTTCTTGAGACATCTCAGATCCTCAATTGGATATCTAAGGTAAATAGAAGTTAAATTGCACAATATTAATAAGATGATGCCCTAAATAAACAGCTGTTCGGAAGGGGAACGATTGAGACGACCGACGAGTCTGTCCTGGAGTGAGGCCAGTTCGCACGAGGCTACATTGCATGCAAAGTGAAATTGTGCACATTCATGTTTGGATTTAGAACGCTCACGTATATACGCGAATTTTCTTATAAATTTCATTCGGAAAAGACCTACTTTGTTTGTTGGAGTGACATTAATGTGACAATTTTAAAAAAATTGACAGTGCGAACTTTGGTGTATTCATCGATCAAGTAACGTAATTTTTGAGGAAAAAACATATCGGCTAACTTAGGGGGGAAAACCATGAAATACTAATTAGTGCTAAAATCAACCTGATTAATACTTTGAAGTCTGTCTATATAAATTAACTTTATATCCAATAATCTATTCTTGTAAAGGACCCTCGTTTATTATTTTATTTATAGGGACGTCACTCATTTGTTACTTTTAGTGGTTCTATTATCAAACAGAAGAATATATTTCAGTTAAGTAGTTAGTTTTTTTTTTTTTTTTTTTTTTTGTTATAATTAGTTTTATGGTTAAATAACACTCACAAGGTATTGCTGTATTACAAATTGATAGACTGGATAAGGTTGGTACAGATTTAAGTTTAGTTTTGATTTTGTTTGCTTTACTTAAAGTTAATGTAAAGTTGATTACATTATTATAAATGTTCTTGCCTTTTTGTTTTTTTCCCTCTATGGTATGAAAACAGAATTAATTAATTATTTTTTGTCACTATTTGTTTTTTCTTTAAAATATTCATGTGGCAAGACAAAAACAAAAAAAAATAATAAATTTTGTAAAGCTACAACTTTGATTCCTTTGATCACCCTGAGCATTGTAACCTCGCACAGGCATTCCCGTTGTCTTGGCCTAAACAATGGGGTATAAATTATATTAAAATTAAAGATGTGGCGCTCAACAAATGGTACATTAAAAATTAGATACAAAATTAGTTATGGCCCACACAACTTCTCTGTAGCTAGCAAATAATTAAAGATTTGTTATGGGAACGTAATATTCTATAATCCTGAAAATTCTATCTTAGGAGCTGTAGAAAAAACCAAAAAATTTGTTTAACCTCAAAAATTGGTTCACCAGATTTTGTTCATATTCTGGTTATAAATGGAGCCCATTAAGTATAAATTTGAAAAAAAAATTATTGTTTGGGAGTAAATTGGAAAATAAACCCGGATCATAGTCGGGTTAGGTTTTCTTTCAATTTACGTTTGAATAGTAAATTTCTTTTATTTATTTAATGTACAATACAAAACAACAAATACAGTTAAGAATAACTGATTAAATTTTGAAAAAAATCTGGTGATCCAATTTTGAGTAATTAGGCTGGTTTTCTGGCTAGACACTTTGGTAAAACAACTGAATGTGAGTTTATATTTTTGCACCATTTTCTTACCATTTTTATACAACATAGTTTTAATCTAAAATTAACTTTGACTTTACAACTTTACCTGAGGCAGCCAGCTTGTCTCTCCTGCATCAAATTTCATACTATCAATCCCGTTATCCTTCATCATTGTATCCCTGAGTTGCCTGTACCACGTTACTGCAGCTGTTTTACTAAAATCTACGACACCTCCAGTGCCATCCCACCATGTTGAAACAGCATTTCCGTTTTCATCTTTCACCAAATAACCTTTCTTGTTGATTGTGTTGAACAGTGCGCAGTTTTTATTTACAAACGGATGATTCCAAAGGGTGACTCTAAAACCTAAACTTTTCAAGTGATCCGATAAGTTCTTCATATTTGGGAAGCGTGATTTGTTAAAGTTAGCAGTGCCATAACAGGTTTCCCAGTTATCATCTATTTCCAACTGACTATTGTTGAATCCGTTGTCGACGATTTGTTTCCCGAACTGCCTCACCACCGAATCATTAACATCTAATTTGTAGCGTACCCAAGTTGACCAGATCGGGTGTTCAATCATCCTTGAATCTGGTATCGATGTAGGTTTATCCCAAAAGTTTTTGATCGCATGTTTTTGCGCTTGTCTTGCATTTTTTAGAATGCAAATATTATATTTCAATACAGACTGCGATCGAGTATTATATGGTTCTGTTTGTTTTGATATAAAACAAATAGAATTGTCCCTATGGTTGTTTGTGTCAACGAATAAAGGAACGGAAGGGTCAACATAGATGTATACACCATTGGAGTTTAACCAGTATGGTTCAGTGATACCGGTATTATCGATCTGCTTATTGACATAAGAGTAATCTGACAAATTAAGTTTTTCTACTGGCCAATACTGAGCTGCATTTTCAGGCCCACCATACCAATGAGCGGTGCCGAAGCTGTAACAGTCTTCCATCGTAACATTTAACGAACTTGTCCAACTTATTTCAAAACATTTCGATTTTGTTTTTCTCATCGTTAGTTGTACGTTATTAAATTGCAAACACTTTTCATTATTGCCACACTCCACGTTAGTCGGAGTTTTTCCCTCGAGCTGAAGACCTAATTCTCCTTGAAGTACTAGAGATCCTGCAATAAATAACAATTATTACCTAACAGATCCGAATTTGGTGAACCATAAACATAACGGGGTAATTAAGCACCATAATTATTATAAGTAAGGCGAATGAAGGATCAGGCACTTACATTTCAGGACTATAATATAGTTTCTAAACATTTCTTTCATCAGTAACTTGAGCATGAAGATTAAACTTATGGCCATCCTTGGTATTCTCAATTTACAGACAAAAAACAGATTTGCATCCTCACATACTCAAAATCTGCATTCTGGACAATGTCCAAGTACAAACCACATTATTAACCTCTCTATACACAAGACATCACACAGTCAGCATGAGAATATTTCAGAATCTAAAAACCATCCACATCCAATGGATTTTTGGGTACAGTAACACAGGTGGCAATAAAAACAAATTGTAAAAATTGCTATCCTAAATGCAAAACCATTATCATACAATGACACAATGGGGCAGTTTCCTTTTCAACCTTTTTAAAAATTCAAATGATCTATAAATATACAATAAACCATGATAGGCAAAGTCACTTTCATCTCTCACTCTGTCTCTGAGGAATATTTAATGACAAAAAAAGGCAGCATTAGCTAACAGACTGTTATATTACATCATCTAAGTGCTGCAAAATATTTTATTCTTAAGTACACACAGTGGATCACAAGGGTAGATTTAGCACTTTTGTACGGATGGGTCAAAAGGATACGGAACTCCTCCATTGATTTTTTTTTTATAAATTAACAACAAAATACTAATATCCCTACTCTAAAAAAGAGAATAAAAAAATAATATTTCTTGTACATTAAGGATGCGATTATCTGAATCACGTTTTTCCGAAGTTTCAGCATAGTGAAATAATTTTTTTAAATATAAATGACAAAAAGTTTTTTTACCATTTCTGTGATGACAGAAGTAGCCCTATTGTTCAGCAACTATTGCTTTTACAACTTAAAATATTTCAAAATAATAAAGCAATAATTTTTAACATGCATCACTGACTGATTCACTCTTACTATATCTATTAACTAATCACGTATGTATGTCTTAAGAAAGTATCGAATCTCAAAACAAAAAATGCAATGTAAGAATTTTGTTTTATAAGAAGTAAATAAGTAAAGATGCTGTATGACTTTGACAGTCTGGTAAGAAGGGGCCAGACTTTCTTCCTTCTTTGTTTTTAGCTTTGTTAAATAAATTTTACCTTTGTAATGTATTTCTTGTTAAGTTTTTACAAGGCACCCAAAAAACCACTACTGATGACTCTTTTCAGTGATAACCCAAAACAGCGACTATTTTTGGTTGGTGGTGGAACCATTTTTGGCATATAAATCATGTTCATCAAAGTCAGACATTGATAATGTTGTGTGGCAGCTAATGAATGTTGATGTCTTAGGTCCTACCAAACGAGAAATGATTATGGTGTTCCTGTTTATACAAATTTATGGTCGAAAGAACCTGGTCCCATAAAGTTCTGATAATCACGTCTCTAATGTATTTAATTATGCTGAACAACAATGATTAGTGTGTACTGGATACACACTGCTCTAGTTCTTATCAGAACTTTTTGTACTATTGGTAAAATAAAGTGTTTACACATTACCTTTTTTGGAGAGGAAATCTATATTTAACTTGTCATCGTTGTGAGTAAGATAACCATTATCCCACTGAACAACTGCCTCTGCAGATACTGTAGTCAGTAGCACAGGAACTGATAACAAAATAGACATAATTACAATACTGTTTACTTAAAGCTAAATATGAGGGTGTTCTGATAAGTTTCCGACCTCAACATGAAGATAGCAGCACTCATCGGTGGCAGCACTCGAATTTTGTTGTTTATCTGTTGACAGTTACTCACCAAAGTTTCAGCCATTCTGGATGCACAGTTGTTATGTAACAGTCGTTTGAGTGAGTTGATGTGAGTATTTTTATGAAAATGGACAAAATCGAGTATCGAGCTGTCATTAAATATTTGTTTTTGAAAGGCAATACGCCAACGCAAATCAAAGATGAGTTGGATTCTGTGTATGGGGACTCTACACCATCATTTACCACAGTAAAATTTTGGGCAACTGAATTTAAATGTGGCCGTAAGAGCTTGGGAGACGATGAATGTTTGGGACGTCCAAAAACTGCAACTACCGACGAAAACATCGCCAAAGTTCATCAAATAGTGTTAGATGACCGCCGAATTAAAGTGAGAGAGGTAGCAGACGTTATGAACATGTCAAAAGAACATGTTTGTCACATATTAAATCAACATTTAGACATGAGAAAGCTGTCCGCCCGTTGTTTGCCGCGTTTGCTCATTAGACCAAAAACGTGTTCGAATGAACATTTCCAATGCTCTGTTGGCGCAGTTTAGGTGCAATAAATCCCAGTTTTGGTGTTGATTAATTACTGTAGATGAAACTAGGATACATCATTATATGCCCGAAACAAAAATACAGTTCAAACAGTGGACTGCAAAGGGGGAACCGGCTCAAAAAAAAAAAAAAAAACTGTTTTTTCAGCTGGGAAAGTGATTGCAACTGTTTTTTGGGATAGTCATGGAGTTATTTTAATCGACTATCTTCAAAAAGGAAAAACCATTACAGGAGCATACTACGCATCATTACTTGACAAGCTGAAGTCAGAACTTGCAGAAAAACGGCCACATTTGCAGAAAAATAAAATCCTGTTTCACCAGACAATGCACCGTCTCACACCTCAGCGGTTGCCATGGTGAAAATCCACGAATTACAGTTTGAACTGCTTGACCGCCTTACTCACCAGATCTAGCCCCAAGTGACGTCTTTGTTCCCTCATCTAAAAATTGCGCTCGGAGGACAGAGATTTTTGTCAAATGAAAAGGCAATCACCTTCATGAACAATTATTTTGCAGAGAAAAAAGCCGAGTACTATCTGGAAGGGTTACAGAGATGGGAGCATCGCTGGTAGAAGTGTGTAGAGATACTAGGAGACTATGGTGAAGAATAAAAAAAAAATTCTGAAAAAATGTCTTGTATCTTTGTTAGGTCGGAAACTTTTCAGACCACCCTCGTATATTTTTTTAATATTAAAGTTAATTTATTTAAATAAACTTTTTAGGATTTGTAGAACCTATGACATTTATCTGAAAGTAACAAATCTATACTGCATAAACACGTAGGCCTAAGTAAAACATTATCAAACTATTCACTATATTCGATCTAAACGGAAGTTTTAGAATTACCAAGATAAGCTAGTAATTTGACAACAAAATTTAAATAAATAGAATGTGCTTATAAGTATTTGTAATTTTGTATGCCTGCTACACGATAGCAAGAGGAAACATTTAATATGTTGAGTCTGGGTAGGTTGCTATACACTCTCGCTCTCATCCTTACCAGACCTCTGATGTAAGAACACACTTCCAACGGTAAATTAGTCCCCACAACAGAGAGCTCCCAACGAGTGTGTGTAGCAAGGCCTATATTAAAACACTTATCACACTAAGAACAAACTGTCAAGGAAGATTCCCTGAAGGGTCAAATCAGAATTAAAACTTAGACTTATATGTGATCAGGAACCTACAAGTCGCCAAGAAAATGAAACGGAAACATTCACAATAGCTGACAATTGCCATATCAGAAAACGGTGTGTTCAAGACAACAGTAAATAACTGACTGATGTCTGTACATGCCTTCAACGAGTAGGAAGGGCCTACCTGTTCAAGGATATTTACACCTGCCACTGAATAGTAGATGCATGTTTAGGTTTTGAGTTAGGCACTTTAGAACAACAGGATCCATTCTTTCAATACATTGTGAATTGTTTTTATACATACAAATGTCTGAATAAACAGTAATAATAACTGGTGATATGTTTCTGTGACTATTTCTGTCAAACTTAGCACGTGGCTCGCCACTAATTAAAGTTCCCAAGATAAAAATAAACTTGGTGTCACAAAATAGCAGTGGCTCGAGTCATACCTTTGTTCTATTATGTTAATTAGCAATGTTATTACATTAATTAGCATTTCGCTATCACAAAATACCTTTATTAACTGATTATTATGTTCACTGTCGTCACTGAGTATCCATATATCTACTGAATGTCAGATAAAACCAATGTCAACAAATGGCAAATAATTGAAAGTGCATTCTTCATATACTTCAGTTACTATTTTACTGTCTTCCAATACAAAATATTAAAACGGCGAAATGTAAATGCTGCAAAAATATTAGACAAACTTACAATTAATTATTTCCTTGAAAAATTGGGTTTGGAATATACTGACGGAAAATACAGAAAATCAGCCAATTTCTCAAAATTGGTTCATCAGATTTGGCTCCGATTTTGGTTATATAGAAAGCCGCCTCGGTGGCCTAGTTGATAGCGTACTGGGCTTTCACCCCGAGGACCCGGGTTCGATTCCCGGCCAGGGCTTGGCATTTTCATACGCTATAAATCATCCCATCGTCTGCATTAGCCCAAGTGTGCACAATAGTTGGACGTTAAAAAAAAAAATTAGTTGTATAGAAAGATTTACAATTCAAATCAATGTACTAAAATTGTCAAAAATTTACGTCGAGAGTAAAAAAATATTTAAAAAATTGAGAATTTGAGAAATTAGGCCAATTTATCAATTTTTTATTTAATAAACCAAATTTTTAGGTGGTATATTCACCTGTAAATTTTGTTTCTGTATTTATGGCCTACATTCAGCTATTGAATTGATATCAGTTTCATTTCCTTGATATCAGTATCCTTGACAAATCTGTTTATCTCTTTGGAATCATAACATTAACCTCATCTTCGATGTCTATAGCAACAACTGTTTTTGTCTGTTGCTGTACTATCTTTACAGATACAGCACTATAAAACTTTCTTTAGTTTTTCATGTTTTCTGATATTTTGTAACTGAAAAAGATCCCAAAACATATTTTTTGAATAAAAAAATTCTGTTCAAACTTAAAACGAAACAGAATTTTTGTAGTTGTTTTACTTCTAAATTTTGTTACAATTTTTTTGCGTGTAAAATTTTTACAGAACACCATTTCTAGACATGTATTACGGTTCTTTGGTTTGTTACCAAAACATCAAAACCTAATAATTGGTTCAATATCTATTTTGCAACAGGTTTTCACCTAAGTGCTTGCAAATTTAGGCAAAACCGGCAAGCAGTTTATGAATATGTTTTTGCCTAAAACACTATAAGGGTTAAATTTGATCTAACCAATAATCACTATTAAAATCTGCATAAATTAGAACTTTAAATTCCACTGAAATTAAATCTGCTGTTTTGTTGTGTATTTTAAATGCCGGTTTATACCAAAGTTCAAAATGCTTATAATTTATACAAATTTTAACACGGATTATGACGGTGAAATCAATTCTTAAAATGTTTGAGATAAAAAAATTATTTCGATATTGTTATTTTCTGGAAATTCACTTTCATAATGTCATCAACGGACATAATGGATCAGCTATGTATGTCCTACAATTAAATGTATAAATTTACTAATACTCTGAGCAAAAAATTAATTAAATATCTTACGAACATATAACTGCAATTAGTGTTTATCCACTCACCTAGCAAAAGTAAACAGTTATGTAGCCACATCTTGACTTATCCACGTCTAGTGATGCCAGTACCTACTTATAGCTATGGCCATTCCTTACGATACACTCCTGATAAAAAAAATATAAGATTGATAAGCATGTCATTCATACAAAAACACTTCACTATCTTACTGAACTTTTAATTGATTTTTTCAGCTGTTATCAAAGCTAATGAATAAGCATGATCTTTATGTACTCCTGTATTTAAACAAAAAGGTCAATCTGATTTTACATACATTTAATCATTTAACTATTATTTTAAATCTAAATAATAATTAATAAATCATCTAAATAATGTTCATTAATAACACAGAAATTATTTACACAAAAAGTATAATATAAAAGCTGTTAAAACGTGCCAGCTTTGAATTTTTACAATAAGATCATTTTTACTCTTTGTTTGTTTCACCCAACTTTGGGGTACACCAAATCAATCACTTTTTAATGTTCTGTGCCTTCCTCGTAGCCCAGTATTGCTTCATTCGTTGTGATCTTGCTTTTCTTTCTCCGTCAGAGATTTGGATCGTTCGCTTGGATTTTACTTTGCCTTGGAACCGTTACTTCTTGTCCTTGGTTATTGTTTTGGCTGTTCTGTCCATGAGCATAGTGTCAGTGATTTGTAGTTCTGTTATGTCTTTCTCTGTTTTCTAAACCAAAGTGGTTTGGCTCTTTTATTGTGAAAGTAGTCAAATATTTTTTTGGTTGGTCTATTTTTGTGCATTCTGAGGATGTGCCCATAAAAATAAATTTTCCTTTTTCTTATTGTGTCTGATAATGTTTCAGTTTTTTGGTAAAGAGTTTCATTCCTGATGTGGAGTACTTGGTTGTTATGGAATTTGGGGCCTAAGATTTTTCGTAATATCTTAAGATCATTTTTATTTAATACTTGTTTTTTTTCTTTAGCTTCTGAAACAGACTTTATGGTGACAATAATGAATATAAATGTTTAATGTTTCTGCACTATTTTTTATTTTTTTAATGGTTTAATATCTTTACTTTAATGCCAATTAGACTACTGAAGACATGGCTTCAACCTAACATTTTTTTTTTTTTGGTGTTTAACGTCCGACTATTGTGCACACTTGGGCTAATGCAGACGATTCAACCTAACATACAAAACAAACCAAGAATAGTAACTGGATGTGTGAGACATTGTGAACTGTACGCTACCCTACCGACTGAGCTAAAAGCGCTCTCCTAAATGACATTTAATCCTCTTTATCTCAAAGCTCGATTTATCATAAGTCTGTTCTATATAAATAAAATCTCAATGTTCTTTGGCTCTAATATTTTTTTTTACAAACGTTAAAAAATAACAAGCCATAAACAATAAATTGTTTAACATAACCAAACATACAAGAGCCGTCAGCTTATGAGACTGGTTAAAGTGTCAGTATATCTGATTTGTCAAAAGGCCTAGTTGTTTAAGGTGTTATACTTGATTAATATAATGTGTTAGATATGAACGGATTCACAATCCAAATTGGCCATTGATTTTTCTGTCTAACTCACAGTTTGCCTGTCTGTGATAGACGGAGAGGCAAGGCCCACCATAAATAAATGGACAGTTCGAGTGGAAGCTACCAGGAACTGGTGAATTCTTTGTGAGTTGCATACATGACCAAGGGTTTTATAACTTTTGTTTTACCATGCACAGGGTGTGTTTACAATTAAAAATATTACTATCATTAAATTTGTTTATTAGGCTTACAATTTGCCCCTCCCAAAGTATTACATTTTCGTCCATATAAAAAAATGTCCAACAGACTCAAAACTTAAAAACTGTTAACGTTTTCAAAATTTATAAAAAAGCAGAACAAATCAAACCACTATGAAGATCACTATTCAATTTACTGCTAAGATTTATGAAATTTCTGAAAATTATGTGACTCAAATTTTATGGGTCAGTTTTGAGAAAGGACAATTTTTTGGTTTTCGGCTTTTTAGTCAAAAGCTCCTGAACTGAATTTTTTCAGGGAACTATTAACCCATATAGCCTACAATGGTACCTATAAATAGCTTATTAGGGTACATATATGAGCTATATTATATAAATTAGCTATTAAGCTAATTTTAATAAAATTTGATTGTAAAAGTCAATTTTGAACACTAGCCGCCTCGGTGGCCTAGTTGATAGCGTACTGGGCTTTCACCCGAGGACCCGGGTTCGATTCCCAGCCAGGGCTTGGCATTTTCATACGCTATAAATCATCCCATCTACATTAGCCCAAGTGTGCACAATAGAAAAAAAAATCAATTTTGAACAAATTTTATTAATTTGTTTGGCCAAACAAAAAAAGACGAATTAATTGTCTGATGAGAAAACTACTAAATGCCCAATTTTACAAAAACTCAGTTGTTTTGTTTAGTCTTCAGCAATATCCACAGACACACAGGTTATTAATTAAAAACCAATTTTTATTCAGCAGACTTTAAAATCACAATTTTTAGCAATATATTTCACTAAAAAAAATTATAAATACCTTTAAGTTTCATAAATTTTAATTATAACTTACAAAGATTTGCAGGTCAAACCACTTAATGTATATTATAAGAGATTAGACCTCACAAAAAATTGGATTAAAAAAAAAACATTAACACAGAAGTAAAAACTCAAATCCATGAGAACTACACATTTTCAGAAGAAAACTTACAATATTAAATTTCTTTTCCTACATGTACGTACTTACAATGCTTTATGTCTGAAGTACAATAGAACTTTTGCCAGTGCAAGTTCACCTTATGTAAGAGCTGGCAAAGGTTAGCCTTATTTCGCAATAAAATGTTTCACAACAAGATATTTATAACAGTAATGCTACAAGTATTTTATTTTTACATTGTAATAAAAGTTACTTAAGGCAATGGAATCCAGGAAAAACAAACTTGAATTGGCCTTCCAATTGATGAAAGAAACATACAATAAGAAATCCCTTTCATGGGGGTCCAAAATTAAACATTATAAAACAGTGATCAAGCCGGAAGCACTGTACGCAGCAGAAACATTAACCATGAATCGCATAGGCCAGATAGAAAAGCTTGAAATAATGGAAAGGAAAATCTTAAGAAAAATTATAGGAACAAAATTTCAGGATAATAAGGTAGTATATATAAGAAATGAAGCTCTCTACAAGAAAATTGAAAAACTGTCAGATACTATGAGAAAAAGGAGAATAAATTTTTACGGCCATCTTCTTAGAATGAACTCTAATAGATTAACGAAACAAGTGTTTGATTTTTTTCCATAATCGTAAAACAAAACCGAACTGGTTTAAAGAAATTGAAAAAGACCTAATAGAATTAAAAATTACAGAAAATTCACTGCTTGACCAAACTGCTAAGATAATTACCGAAGACGAAAGAATAAGATTCCAAGATAAAACCAAAATAAAACCTAAACCTATCATTTCAGAAGAGGAGAGGAAAAGAAGATCAGAAAGAATGAAGAGCTACTGGGAACAAAGAAAAGTGCAGCGCGCAAGAAATGATTAATTCAACGTACCCCAAAGAGGGTGAAACGAAAAGAAGAAGAAAAGTTACTTAAAATTCTTTTTATATTCTTCTTCTTTTCTGCTAGGATTATTGTCACTATGTTGAGTATAATGATCTGCCTTCCCTAGCTTTGTCAATTCTACATTTGTTGACGCGTTTCGGAGAACCTCCATCTTCAAAAACTATATCTATACTGGTCACAAATATTATGCCCATCCTATTTATAATTTTCAATCTCTGGTCACCAATATTATGGCCTGTCCTATTTATAATTGAATAGAGGAGGGGTACGAGGTGGAGATAGAAAATTATAAATAGGACAGGCCATAATATTGGTGACCAGTATAGATATAGTTTTTGAAGATGAAGGTTCTCCAAAACGCGTCAACAAAAGTAGAATTGACGAAGCTAGGGAAGGCAGATCATTATACTCAACATAGTGAAAAGTTACTATACTTTATGTATTATAACAATTATCTGACATTTTCACACAGTTCCTATTATTTTTCTTTTTTTTTAGACTTACTCTGTTCCAGATCATTATGTTGCATCTCTGAACTGCACTCAAAGTTTTTAGTTCGAGCCACAGTTAGTCCAGTTGCTTAACCCTTAACATTAACGCTAGTCTAACTGGTATAAAGTATGGATGATAAAAAGTCCCAACTTTAGGTTTGTTTTTGTTAACCTGTTTCGAAAAACCACTAAAAGAAGAAGTCACATAAATGCTGAAAAAAGCGTCACAAGTCGTGACTCCTGATCAGCTCTGATGGTGTTTCTCAGAACATATGATGTTTCATTGATTTTTGAGATACAACAAATCAGGGACATTTGCCAAATTTTATTTCATACTTAATTTGTAGTAGTTTCCCTTTATAAATAATTGAAATAAATGTTACAACAATACTGCACAAACTTTCTCAAATTCAAATAAATGATTTAAAGAAGTATACCAAGAAAACCAGTTTGAAAATCTATTCGACACACAGAAGCAATAAATATATTACTTTCTCATTATACATTGTAAGAAAAAGTACTGTGATCACAAAAAAATCAATTTAATGGATATTCCACAAAAAAAGTATAATTCCAAGTAAAAAAATTGCTTTGACCTCCATTTAGGACTTGGTGGTCAATGTGGCTAAGACACCTGACGCAAAGACAGTCTGCTGTAATTCTGAACTGCGCACCTCAAAGTTATGGGTTTGTTGTGTAATTGTTATTATGTTCATTGTGAAGTTTTGAAGTGGCTACGTGTCAGCATTAGGTGCAAATGTTCAGAACAGTGGGAGAATAAAAGCTAGGTTCACCACCACAACGTGCCTGCGCACACATCGCAAGTCGTTCAGAATTTCTTCGCTTCCAAAAACATGGTAATGATTCTCCGTCCAACCTATTCATCTAACGTTACCCTGTACGACTTTTTTCTGTTTCCCAAAATAAAGTTGAAATTGAACAGCCCATCATTTTGATACAATTGAGGAGATCCAAGTAGTGATTTGAACACTTACATTTGCACACTTTCAGGGATGCACGGAATCGTGAAAAAAATCCAGAGACCGCAGTATCCATGCCCAGAGAGACTATTTTGAAGGAGACGGTGGAAACTAAGAGTAATGGTAAGCAGTTTTATGGGGAAATCCCCGGACTTTTTAGTAGCACCTTGTAATTAGAATAAAAACCTACATCAACCAGCACTTTACATTTTCAAATCTATTTTGAAAATATGAAAAGAACTCTGACAGTTGTAAATTCATAAAATTAAAATTCTTATTTACACAAATTTTAACGCTGATTACAACAGAGAAATTGGATTTTTAAAAAACCGTAAGATAAAAATGCTTTGAATTTTTTAAGATTTTGAATCACCAATATGCCAAAAATTTGATGAACGGTTTTGATAAATTTTCCGATTTTTTAATTAATACAGTTTCCAAAATTAATTTTTTTGGGGAAAATAAATAAGCACAAGAAAATTTGCATAATGTTTCTGCACCATTGTCTGGATATATCTTTCATAATGTAATTAACATTTCCTGTTAATTAGAGAAAACGTGCCTTTATTGAGGACTAAATTTAATTAATATTGTAAAAAAAAACGCTGAGATTTTGTATTGTAAACACCAACTGAAATAGATTACAAGCTGAAGAGCATGATAACACAAGAGCTGAGATATGAAACATGATGTTTACAAATATTAGTTAAATTAATTTTAAATTGCCATCAAACACAGGAAGTAAAACGGTTTCAGTATACATAAATAATTTTGTAACAGAATTAGAAAAACCGAAGATTATCAAAATTTTAAGTTATTTAAATAACATTTTTACCAGGGAAAAATATTTGCCAACTTTTGGAAGGGCGCTGAAAATATTTTTTTTCAAATACAATAGAATTTCAGTAACTCAAAGTACTGTGAACTGAAAGGGTGTCAAGTTATGAGAGTATCTAGTTTGACTAAATTTATGTCAACAAATGAATACAACATAATTCTGTTACGCTACAATTAGGTAATATTATTTCTTAACACATAATGGTACAGTAATGTTAAATTGTATTTAAACTGACTATTAACTAAAATCGTAAATTTAATACAGTACATTAATTATAATTCACAGCATGATTCTAAAAAAAATACATGGAAAATATCATTTCAAAGAGAAAAACTGAGCGATCGTAGACTGTTTTTTAGACTGAGATTGCAGTTATAGTTATGCATTGCTACAAAGCCTTTGCTAAAACACAAAAATGTTTATAAACGCCTGAACATTTATAACTTAACTAGCATTACCCGTCGCGGCTTCGCCCACAAAACTTAAACTGTTTCAGTAATGTAATAATTTAGAAACATAAAAAAATATATTAATAAAAGCGTGATCATCTAAACTCGTGATTATTTTACAGTGAATATGAAAAATATTATAATCTGAATATGTTGTTTTATTGTCTTCAAACCTGTTCCATTCGAATTTATGAAAATCTGATCAAGAATATTTTTGTCCAATACCTATTCTATATTTTTGTCCTTTTAGGGGATGAATTCGAGGGAAAATACTGAATTGTGTATTATAATTTGTGTTTTAAAATATTTTGTTTACTTTTAAGAAAATTTGATAAAAATATTTTTCTCCAATGCAAACACTCTTTTTTCTCCTATGATAACTCTTTTTCCATTTTTATTCTTTTAGAGGATGCATTCAGAAAAATGTTGAAATATGTGTTTCATAGCATATTTCTAGAATATAAGATAAAAAAAATATTTTTTCAATACAAAATTGTACCCCTTTTTATATTTTATACCTTCTTTTAATCTCTTTAGGGGATGCGTTTTGGGGAAAAGGTGAAAAATATATTTCATTACTTATACTTAAGAGTGACTTTGTTACGTTTTAAGAAGGTCAGATGAAAAACATATTTTTTCCAATAAAAATTGTTGTACCTCATGTTTACCTCTATAGGGGTTGTGCACCCCTTTTCAGTGCATCTCGACAATGTTGTAAGAAGGTACCCTGAAAATTTCAAGTCTCTAGCTATAATAGTATTGGCTGTACGTTGATTATTAAATTTGGACTGGGTTAGTAGTTTAATGGTGTTAAAATCAAATTTTTACAAAATCCTTTATTAGTGCACCTTGAAATTGTTGTAAGAATGTACCTTGAAAATTTCAAGTCTCTAGCTATAACAGTACTGGATGTACGTTGTTTATTAAATTTGAATTGGGTAAGTAGTTTAATGGCGTTAAAATCACATTTTTTTAAAATCCTTTATTAGAGCATCTTGACATTGTTGTAAGAATGTACCTTGAAAATTTCAAGTCTCTAGCTATAATAGTATTGGCTGTACGTTGTTTATTAAATTTGGACTAGGTAAGTAGTTTAATGGAGTTAAAATCAATTTTTTGCAAAATCCTTTCTTAGTACGCGCTTACATATTAAAACGAAGGTATCCTCAAAATTTCAAGTCTTTAGGTTTTATAGTTTGGGCTGTACGTTGAAGAGTCAGTCAGTCATTGCCTTTATATTATATATATATATATATATATATATATATATATATATATATATATATATATATATATAGATGCGGTATACCAAAATTGACATAAAAGTTATATACGGTTCGTAATAAAAATAATCATGGCACACAGCTCTGTTGTTGACATGATCGACGATAATTTCAATATTTTTTTTATCTTAAAAACATTTTTGAATATTCGATTTCATCACATAATCAGCATGAACACACAGTAGATGTAATCACTATCAATAAACAATAAATCAGATTGCCCTTCTCAGAACCTTATGACACTTGATTGTTGATTGACACTTTAATGCCATTGGATTGAGGTATAAGGAAGTGTCAGTTGTACGGAATAGTGAGTTTTCAAAGGTCAAGTTTCCGAGACTACTTAAACTCTCCTTGACTGTAATAAATTGTTTGTTCAAATGCTCGAATTAGCTATTGCCATTTTTCATTGTACTTGCCACTAGAGTTCACACAAATCCTTACTTCTACCGACTACACACCTCTTTGCAAACCAAAACCAGAAAGTAGTAAATGTTTATACTATTAGTGTGCAGTTGTTATAGTTTAAATTATTTATTTTTTTAAATGCTAAGCCACGGACGTAAGTCAGTTCGCGTCCATTCATTTAGACTTAAGATTACAACAGATGTTTTGCTTTATAGATTCTTAATTTCATCGTATAAGTTAAGTAAGTTTTCATATCGCTTGCCCATTGAATACACAATACAGTGATACCTCGATATACGAGTGCCCTAATATACGAGTGTTTTGAGATACGAGCCGCCGAGCGAGCGATATTTTGCTTTGAGATGCGAGCAAAATTTGAGATACGAGGAATCGCACACTACACCGCTGCACACGGGGCGCATGTTGGTGTCGTGTGCAGCGTCTAACAGTTTCTCCCACCTCAGATTAGATCTCAGTCTGTGTGCGCATGTTCTGGAAGGGCCACTTTAACATCGTGATATGCCTAATAATTATTGATCAGACCTGGCTGGGTGTTACAACGAGGACCTTAACCTCTGCATGGAAGAAGCTGTGGCCTGAGGCTGTAGCTGAAAAGGCCTTCGAAGGATTTCGAACCTGAAGTGTCTGTGGTAGAGGAGATTGTTTCTCTAGGAAATCCATGGGTCTGGAGGTGGATGAGAGATGTGAACAAACTCGTCGAGGAACAGTCTCAGGAGCTGACAACAGAGGAGTTACACGATCTACATGCGCAGCAGCATACGGTGGTTCAACGAAAAATTAGTTTTGAAGAGGAGCCAGAGATGGAGGAGGTTATCTCTACAAGAGATATAAAGGAGATCTTGGGAATGTGGGAGAAAGTTGTAGAGTTTGTGGATAAAAATCACCCTGAAAAAGTTGCAACTGGTCGTGCATCGGAGTTGTTCAACGGAACTTGCCTAACTCATTTCCGCAATATCCTAAAATACAGGAAGAAACAAACCTCCTTGGACAGTTTTTTTAAACGATCTGCAGGTGAAAATGAGCAAAGCGTTATGAAAAAAGCGAAGACCAATGACGAAAATTAAGCGCTTCCGTAAGCACTTCACTTTTTCTTTTATTATGTTTTTATAGAATATGTTTTTGTTATTTATACATAAATGTTTCTTCTTGTAAATACATTTTTCTTATTCAAAAACACTTAACAAAAACAACTGAGGTGGTGTTTTGGGAGCTGGAACGGATTAATGGCATTTCAATTAATTTCAATGTGAAAAATTGCTTTGAGATATGAGCAATTTGAAATACGAGCAAGGTTACGGAACGAATTAAACTTTTATGTCGAGGTACCACTGTAGTATTAAAAAACCCTCAGAAAGTGACCTAAGATTAGCGATCATTTTCTATTGAAATTTCAAATATAGATGCTATTAATTAATGTCAAATGTGAATGACTATTGATGTTAGCTATATTTTGATTTTGTTTAAATAAATAACAAGGCTGATCACTTGACTCATGACTTTTTCAAGTGTGTTGATAATTTTGCACAACTTCACACAGATATTCCTGAAGAAAATCAGATATTTAAGTTTAGAAATAAGAAGTGACAGCCACACTGTCATTTCTTATCTGGATTAGTTAAGTGACAAGATTGTTAAAAGCGCAAACTTGATGGGCACTCAAGTGGCACCTTGCAACAACTAATTGGCTTAACGAACACAGTAAACAAAGCTAAACCACTTAAATCTAGGCTAATGTTGTAACGTGATAAACCAGATAACACTGATCACAGGGTGTAATAAAAATAATTTACAAAAAAATCGACGAGTTGGACACCCTTTTGATCCCAGAACATTGTAGCCCTAATCTTCTTGGTGCTCAGAATTTGTTCAGATTTTTTTTGGTTTTAATGGGGATCAAGAATGATAATGATGCCATTCCACTGATTGGCATTCACATTACCATAAACCAAGGTTATCTGTTTGTAAATTTCGATACAGCAGATTCTTTTCATATTCGAAGAACATATTATTAACCTGTTAGAAATTCATTTTATTTAAAGATGTTTTTTATTACGTAATAGCGTAATATTGAAATACTGAGTGACTTATAGTTATTTTTACTTTGTTTTGATATTATCAAATTTAACAGTGATGTAATATCTGAAGACGTCCACACTCTTACACAGATTAAAGTTTAAAATTTATTTCTTATATAACTTTGGTTCCTTGTAATTTTTCATATCTATTGCATATGAGAAGTTGTTTTTAAAAAAACGGCTAATGTTTCAGTTTTAACAAAGGAGGGGAGTAAAAATGAATTCTAATTAAATTGATTATAATTAATGTATACATATTTTTACATCCTATGTACAACCATATTGCATTAAACATACAAAAAGACCAACATTTTTTAAATTATATTAAATCATTATCATTAATTCTCTAACAGAATTAGAAAGCAGTTTTAAAGATGTACATTTGTTAAAATAAACAAATAAATAACAGACTACTCACATTTTGAAAAAAATTAGGTTAAATTTAATCATATAATAATAAATTATGTTTTAAAAGTGTATGTTAAATTTCACTTTCAATTCACTTAAATATTGTATTGTAAAAAGTGAGAAACAAAAATAAACTCAAATCAGTCCTTTATTTTTGTATTATAAACATTTATTCTTTGTTTTTGTGCACATTCTGCCAGATGTGTTGACAAAATACCATATGTTTTTAAAACAGCTGATTGTTTACACTGCTGTCTGCAGTATAACATACTGACAACTCTAATCTAATCTATGCATAAAATCAGAAGCACATAGAAATATCATTATACATGTACTAGTAACATGTTGACTTTTGTCATATTTAGTAAATATAAATATTATTTGTAAAAAGAAAACAATAAAGTTACTTATTTTTGAAATTCCACTGCCTCTTTCCAACAGTGGGCCAGTTAACAAAAAACAGGAGATAAATGCAGTACACAATGTCTTGTTGACATGATTGAAACAAATTTCCAAAAGTAATTTTTTAACTTGGCCTTTTTAAAAATTCTGATTTTACAGCAGTATTAAAATCTGCATATATTAGCACTATACTGACATAGCTGAAGCTATTCTGGGCTTAGAACTTCTAAATACTGGATATTCTTAAAAAAAAAAAAGACAGGCATTAAACCAATGGTCCATGGACACATTCGAACTTCTTAATACTGGCTAACAGAGAATGAAAGGTTAGTTTATTTCTTGGAGATGTATGGAAGCAAACAAAACTGTACCGTTCAGTATTATCCTGGTAAATCAATTTCTGTAAACAATACATTGGAAAAGAACACATGTAACAGAAGGCGAGTGGAATTCATGCTATGTTGCTTATACGAGTGGTAAGAATGGTATTTTGTTGTTTTTTAATTCCATGTTTATATTCTTGCAATCTGACTGAGATAAGCCTATTAGTTTGCCCCATATAACTCAAAACACTCATCACATGAAACGCTAGGACACTATACATGCTGTGATTCTCCAACATAATTTTTGGAGACAATTGGTTTTCTTTTGGTATTTTAAGGCGAAAAGCACATTGAGGCTATTATCGCCTCCCAAAATGTAAGTGTAAGTGTAAGTGTGTGTTAGACTCGGGTACCGCGAGGGACATCTAAACCCTCTCAATAGGTCCATCTAGTCTGCACCCCCCCCCTGCAGGGCGGAGACAATTGGGGGGCACCCGTAAAGACAAAACAAGGTTGTAAATGAGCCTGTCAATAGTAGTGCGGTTTGTAAATGGCTAAAATGTTGGTACCTGTAATGTAAGGTAGGAAAACTTTAGGTTTCTTCTTACTCTAATATTAGCCGCCTCGGTGGTCTAGTGGATAGCGCACTAGGCTTTCACCCCGAGGACCCGGGTTCGATTCCTGGCGAGGGCTTGGCATTTTCATACGCTATAAAATCATCCCACCGTCTGCATTAGCCCAAGTGTGCACAATAGTCGGACGTTAAACACAAAAAAAAAAAAAAAAAAAAATACTCTAATATTAAAACGTTGAAAAGGAAACATATTCAGAAAGCAGTGGTAGGGAATGACTATTTTCACAGAGTAATTCTAAAGGACATACTTCCAGTAATGATAATTTCATGTTGTGTTCAAAATGAAAATTCATTGTTCAAGTCATGAACTATAAAAAAATATTGTTATTGAGATTAAAAGGTATGGAATATTTGAAGCTAAAGTACCTATCTCGAGGGTTATGAAATTTTTCAGATTTGTATATTGTTGCCAACTCAACATGAAAGAAAAATAGGATTTCGAAAAACACATTTAGTCGCAAAACAATTTTCAAACCACAATATCTAATCAATATCATAATTATAAACATGTACTGTTTTTAATAAATGCATTTATTCTTATAACATTGCTGTAAAATAAAAATGAACCATCAAAATGTCCAACATTAACATGGAAAACATTAAGGAGAAAATAAAATCATCAAGGTTAGTGTCAATGCATGCTCGAGTGCTCATGTGTTCGGTTATGTTCGTTGAGCTGTCCTACTGATAGGATACAACTAGGTCACTACAGACAGACTCAACAAACAACTCTAAGATTAAGCAGTTGATACAAACACATTAATATTACTTTGACTGTTACTTGACAAATACATGAATATTTTTTTATGAATTTTTAACCCTTCAATGTTGTAAAATTAAAATATAATTTTTTTCATTGTAAGTTTAAATTATGACTGCTCTAAAAAAATGGCATTTCACAGATTATTTTAAATCTGCATAGGTCCTTGTTCTGGAAAATCAGACCAGTGGTAACCCTAATTTGATTTATTGTTAGTCAATTTTTTTTTGTTGTGTTTAACGTCTGACTATTGTGCACACTTGGGCTAATGCAGACGATGGGATGATTTATAGCGTATGCAAATGCCAAGCCCTGGCCGGGAATCGAACCCGGGTCCTCGGGGTGAAAGCCCAGTACACTATCAACTAGGTCACCGAAACAACTCTAAGATTAAGCAGTTGATACAAACACATTAATATTACTTTGACTGTTACTTGACAAATACATGAATATTTTTTTATGAATTTTTAACCCTTCAATGTTGTAAAATTAAAATATAATTTTTTTCATTGTAAGTTTAAATTATGACTGCTCTAAAAAAATGGCATTTCACAGATTATTTTAAATCTGCATAGGTCCTTGTTCTGGAAAATCAGACCAGTGGTAACCCTAATTTGATTTATTGTTAGTCAATTTTTTTTTGTTGTGTTTAACGTCTGACTATTGTGCACACTTGGGCTAATGCAGACGATGGGATGATTTATAGCGTATGCAAATGCCAAGCCCTGGCCGGGAATCGAACCCGGGTCCTCGGGGTGAAAGCCCAGTACACTATCAACTAGGTCACCGAGACAACTTGTTAGTCAATTTAATGGAAGAAATCAAGATAATAAAATATAATAATAAATAAAAATAAACATATCTTCATAACAAATCATTTTTTCAATCAAAAGAAATACGAACATGTGAAAATAAAGTTTCAGTACTAGAATTAAAATAGAGTAAAGAGAAGAATGGATCGTGTCATTGCCTCCCATGCTGTGGCAAAATTTACATCGCCGTAAAAGTTATAAATAAGCTTTTATTCAAAAACACTTACCATAGAAACAGCAGATGTTTCTCTACAATCACTTCTCCATCTATCCTTTGCCATGGATATACTGACAAAAAAATAATCATCAATTAAAATGTATTTCATAACATCCTGTTAACTGGCTTAGCTAAATACAACTTTAGCAAAACTATGCAATAAATAAAATAATCACAGATATCTTGCTAAGAAAATGGTAACGAATCTACAAAAACAGTTTGTGAGAATTAATATTTACGCAAACATTTATGTTGGCACAAGCTTAGTAAAGTTCATTACTCAGTTCATCCCTTTCAAAATCACAACTACTTAATTTAGAAAAATATATAACTTTTACCTAATTAAACTAACTAACTATATATATATATATAAAAACACAAACACACGAGGGTAAGTTAATAATTATACGCAATGTAGTTATAAATTTTATTTCAATAGAAACAAGATACTTACATTAACATCATTTTTCAACATAATCCCTTTGCTTTTCAACGCACTTTGTCCATCGTTGTACAAGCTCCCTGATGCCCTCAGAAGAGAACTTATTTGGCTGAGCAGTAGGCATGCACTGCTTCTTTCACTTCTTAGTCCAAGGTAAATTGACTTAATGCCTTTTTGAGTGGACCAAACAAGTGGTAGTCAAAAGGGGCACGAACCGGGCTATACGGAGGATGAGCCATTAGTTCAAAATTTAGTTTCCAGAGCATTTCAGCAGTATACGGTTGGGCATTGTCATGTAACAATATAACACCTTTTGACAGTAGTCCTCGGTGT
>CM040190.1:5850548-5860548 GCA_022606455.1 Callitettix versicolor
TGTGTGTGTGTGTGTGTGTGTGTGTGTGTGTGTGTGTGTGTGTGTGTGTGTGTGTGTGTGTGTGTGTGTGTGTGTGTGTGTGTGTGTGTGTGTGTGTGTGTGTGTGTGTGTGTGTGTGTGTGTGTGTGTTACAGCGCTAATGTTCACAATTTCAGTCAAATTGGGCTCAAATTTGGCACACAAATATATTTTGATAATAGTCCGGACAAGTTCGTTAACCAGTAAAACCCATGTAGCAGTTTCAAAATGGCGGCTATTTCAATTCTTTAAAAATTAGTAAATTTTTGTTTGATTCGTATGTTGCCATCGTAATGAGCGTTATAAACTGCGTAAATTGGAATTTACAATTTTCAAAAATAAGTCGAAATTTTAAAAAAATCATATTTTCAATGTAATTTGAAAGTTTTAAATAAAGATTTTAGCGTTGAGTACGATGGTGAAATCATTGTTTCAAAAAAAAGCCAAATAAAGAAAATACTTTCTGAAATTGGCGTTTATTACTTGAGCGAGACAGCTGCGTGCCGCGATTGCATCTAGTTACTCTCGGTCACCAGCAAGCCTGAACATTATAAAAATAATATAGCCTATATTGTTTCTACTTTTAGCGCTAATGTGTTTATTAAAATATACAATAAAACTTGGGTGAACTGTAGCCTGTTGTATTGATTATATACCATACAGATATCATTTCCCCTAATCTGCAGCTTTGCTTTGTAAAATAACACTAGCAGCCGAAAATAGAATGCATTAGCACAGTTCAGTTTGGTCATTAACCGCGTGTTACGTGTTTATATCAGCAATATGCAAACATATATGGAAAAACATTGATCTTGCTTTTTGGAAAAAGTGTTTTTAGTCCGATCGTTATTACTGCTAATAGAATAATAACGGCATTTCGGATTACCTTCATTATCAAATTTTACCGCTATAAATTATTGTTATTATTATTATTATTCTCTGCGGACAGGCCAAACTAAAACCCAGCAGATATCACTTCATTTCCTTCCTCTTCCTCCATCTTTTCTTCATTCCCTCTGAGTTCTTCGCCCTTCTCTCCTCCGTCCATCCTCCTCCGCTGCGCTCCTTCCTCTCCTCCACAAGAACCTTTATATTTGAAAGTCTTTCCCTAATTTGGTCTCATCCGTGATTCTCAGTCTCCTGAGTTCTTCTTTCATCTGCTTGGTGTATCCTCCCTGACTCTTCAAGTTGAATATCCTGTAAAAAATTTGTTTATCATCCTCGTTGGATCCATTCTTCATGTGTCCATAAAACCTCAGCCGTCTTTTCCTTATCGCTGTTTTCAAGTCTTCTATTCCTTCATATATCTCCTTGTTTGATCGTAGCCTGTAGTTTCCCTGTACCACTCTTGGGGACGTAAATCCGTCTCAGTCGTCTTCTTCTTCTTCTCCTCCTTCTTCTTCTTTCTTCTTCTCCTTCTTCTCCTCCTTCCTCTTCCTCTTCTTCTTCTTCCTCCTCTTCCTCTTCTTCTTCTTCTTCTCCTCCTTCTTCTTCTTCTTCTTTTTCTTCTCCTTCTTCTTCTTTTTTCCTCTTCTCCTCCTTCCTCTTCCTCTTCTTCTTCCTCTTCTTCCTCCTCTTCCTCTTTTTCTTCTTCTTCCTCTTCTTCCTCCTTTTCCTCTTCTTCTTCTTCCTCTTTTTCTTTCTTCTCTTCCTTTCTCTTCCTCTTCTTCCTCCTCTTCCTCTTCTTCTTCCTTTTCTTCTTCTTCTTCCTCTTCTTCTTCCTTTTCTGCCTCCTCTTTTCTTCCTCTTCCTCTTCTTCCTCTTCTCCTTCTTATCCTCCTTCTTTTTCTTCTTCTCCTTCTTCTTTCTCATCTTCTTCTTTCTTCTCCTCCTCCTTCTTCTCCTTCTCCTCCTTCTTCTTCTTTTTATTATTATTAATATTATATTTAATAATAATAATAAAAACATCATGATTATTATGTTGCGCCCGTCCTCAATAAATCCCTAGATCCGCCCCTGCGCGTAACTTATTCTAAGAAGTATTTCAGCCGGTGTGGATCAGATGACAAGTGCATTCGCTAAGTTTGTTCTTACTCGCCCTACATTGCCCACTTTAGTAATTCGAGGTCAATTAATTGATTTTAATTGTTAAATACGGCAAAGTACAGTCCCTGCAATTGAAAAAACTACTCTTGGTGATCCCTAACCGTCTCCATTTTTGTACATAAAACGCTTATGAGACGCAGGAACGAGGCAGCTTTCCGCCTCGCTAACTGTTTCCGCACCGGCTTGCTGCGTGTATTAGTGATGCGTGACGAATGAACAGACCGGATCCCTGAGCCAACGCACCTCGGTGTTTTGACATCTGCTAGCGTAGTGAGGCTTAGCTACGTCACGGCTGAGCCCGAGACAGTTCAGTTCAGATATTCATATCATTTATATATGCGATGCGTTAAAAGTGATATGTTGTGTCGATTTACTAAGGCTGATTAGACGTTAACCAATCACGTGTATGCGGATCAAGTTTTTTGTTTTCGTTATACTTGTTACTCTAAATAAAACAACATACATTAAATTAACTGCAATTAGGGCACTAAAATTTTTCAAACAATATTATTACAAAAATTGTTCAATATTGAGTAGTTCCCCGCAGGGGGGTGCAGACTAGCTGCACCTATTGAGAGGATTTAAATGTCCCTCGCGGTACCCGAGTCTAACACTTACACTTACAACACTACACTTACGACTTTAACACTTTACACTCACACTTACATTTACGGAGGCGATAATAGCCTCAATGTGCTTTTCGCCTTAAAATTAAAAAAAAAATAATCAATATTGAGTAATTAATGTTAATCAACATAAATATATATTACATTTGGTTTATTAGCAATGTCATATCAAACAAAAATACTTCTTTATCGTTTGTCATTCACTATTTTTTGATTCGCTTCGGAATAATTCAATTAAAAAATTAATAACGTAGGCCTACTTCGAAAAGCATTAGAAAAGTTTGAATAAAAAGACAACCCTTGCCAATGCAGCAAAATGTACACAATACAAATAATAATAAAATAAAATATAATTACCAGTTAGTACTGAAATTATAAAAAGGCAAAAATACTATATTGCAGGTCAGCCTCTTAGATAACACCAGTAGGACAGAGAGAAAAAATTGTGCGAGTGAGAGGTCGAAGAAGTCACCTTACTAATCGTCGTTAAAATCTGCATTTTTTCACTGTAATTTAAAATGCTAATTTATACAGATTTGAAAGCAGATAACGATAGTAAAATAAGATTTTAAAATATGTAAACGAATATGTATTGTGATATTGTTAAAAAAAAAAAAAAAAAAAAAAAATCACTCCCTATGTCACTACGCGCGGGACTATATAATTACTCACACATCATAAATATTTTTGAATTTTACCAAAATTGCGAATGTTATATTAAAATTAAAAATGTTATAAAACTTTGGTGTTAGAACTCATTGGAGAAAAGTCGGATAGCTTTATGGTGGGGATACGTGGTTAGCGCAACGCGATTCCCTAGCCGTAGTTGTATCCTTGTGATCCAGGATCGTTAACGATCAGTTTTCTCTTCCACCGCGGAGTGTGACTTAGTGACATTTTTGCACTATTTTATTTTAATGAATATTTTGCAGAGAAAAACAGTCAAAAGCGAAAAACCAAAGTTTTAAATGTCACTTGGCTTGCATATTTTCCTTTTTCTGTAAACCTATGTCGAAGATAAACTGTCTATGTACCTATAGAGTTCGTACAATAGTTACTGAACAATACAAATCCTCTTAAAGTTGCCACTGTGCACTGGAGGACGTTCAGGGCGGTCAAGGTTCATGATATCAATAGGCACCCGGGGATCAAAATTATACCCTTTGTCATCTAATATACGTTACCCATGGCCTACATTATAACAAAAATACACTTGGCAGACTCGTCACCATTGCCAAGCGGAAAATCGAAAAGGGGGTAAAATTAATTTTTCAAAATATTCCAAACCGATTTCGCAAAAGTATTGTCTGGGTACCAAAGTTTTTTCTGAATACTTCTTTACGCCCGGTTATGGTCGCGGTTCAGTGAAATCGAATTAAGAGTAACGAAATCGAATAACTGTCTAGAATTAATGAATTTTTTTTTTGTGTTTAACGTCCGACTATTGTGCACACTTGGGCTAATGCAGACGATAGGATGATTTATAGCGTATGAAAATGCCAAGCCCTGGCCGGGAATCGAACCCGGGTCCTCGGGGTGAAAGCCTAGTACGCTATCAACTAGGCTACCAAGGCGGCTAGAATTAATGAAACAGCTGATTATCACAGTGAGTAATAATATTATGATAGCTCACAGTGAGTAACAATATTAGCTCCTTGACCATAGATAGACTACTTCGAATACTGAAAGAAGAGAATGGAATAAATATTATATAAAATATTCGTCGAATTAGAAGTTTAAAATGTTGAAATGAAAAAATAAGTGAAATACTGGTATTTTAAAATTTTGATGATGATAATAAATAAAAAATATATCGGTATACAAGTGTTGTATTACAGATATTATGTAATATTATTTAAACAGATGTTATGTATTAAGTGTTTGTGTAATTTTTAGGTTATAAATAGCAATTTCAGTTTGTGAAGAAGGTTTGTATCGATTTTAGAAAGAAAAATGTGGATAAAAGTTCCAAAAAAGACCGAATAAAAGTTTAAGTGATTAAGGCAGGCGGAGTTAATAAACAGACGGGGAAAACTGTACTAGTGTTTCTGAAATATGTACATTTATCACGCATCACTATGTTAGGCCTGACAACCGTGTCAGTTAAGGTTTGGAAACTCTTTACAAAAATAAAGGTTTTTTTCACACATCACAATGATAGGCCCAACAATCATATCAGTTAGGATATGTAGTATTCTTTAAAAAAATATAAAAGTTTTTTTACACATCACCGTGTTAGGCCTAATAACCGTGTCAGTTAATATACTTAGTATTCTTTTAAAAAATGTAAAGGTTTTTTCACACATCACCGTGATAGGCCTAACAACCGTGTCAATTAGGATATGCAGTATTCTTTAAAAAAATATAAAGGTTTTTTCACGCATCACCCTGTTAGGCCTAAAACTGTGTCACTTAGGTTATGCACTATTCTTTTAAAAAATGGGTTTCCTATCATCCAAACCCGTGTTAGACGTATTTTTATTGTTTTACTGATCTGTAGATCAGTAAAACAATAAAAAATACGTCTAAAATCAGTACAACACGGTACCGATTTTCGCCGGTAGTGATTATCAAGGAAGGCAGAACTGAGAGATTAACTGAATAAAAACGTAGAAGAAAATAGATTCACTTCTAACGCGCGTGTAGTCTCCACGCACGAAATTCTTTTCGAATGTAATAAATTATTTTGCTGACACGTTATTGAAAACAGTTAACTGTACCCAGCAGTTTTAAGGTAACTGAACTGATTAAGGCGTTAAAATTTCCACAGATATTAAAGTTTTAAGGATACAAATTGCACTGAAATACAGCGGTAAGGGTTACTACTAAAATAATTTCTACTAA
The DNA here is from genome assembly GCA_022606455.1 of Callitettix versicolor. Lineage (NCBI taxonomy): Eukaryota > Metazoa > Arthropoda > Insecta > Hemiptera > Cercopidae > Callitettix > Callitettix versicolor. Next base: position 5,856,083 of record CM040190.1, read on the forward strand.
AAAAATATTTTTTAGAGCGGCCATCATGGTAATATCCAGACCCGGGACCTTCAAATGAGCACCAATATCGACCTCTATATCACCTTTTGAGGGTGTTGATTTGTGTGTGTGTGTGTGTGTGTGTGTGTTCGTATGTGTCTATGTGTGTATGTATGTATGTATTTATGTGTGTGTTTGTATGTACGTGTGTATGTATGTATGTATTTATGTGTATGTGTGTTGTGTGTGTGTTTGTATGTATGTGTGAGTGTGTGCTTGTATGTATGTGTGTGCGCGCGCGCGTGTGTGCTGTGCGTGCGTGCGCGTGCACGTATGTGTGTATGCATGTATGTATTTATGTGTGTATGTGTGTGTTTGTATGTATGTGTAATTGTGTATTTGTATCTATGTGTGTGTGTGTGTTCGTATGTATGTATGTGAATTGTGAATGTATGTATGTATTTATGTGTGTGTGTGTGTGTGTGTGTGTGTGTGTGTGTGTGTGTGTGTGTGTGTGTGTGTGTGTGTGTGTGTGTGTGTGTGTGTGTGTGTGTGTTTGTATGTATGTGTGTGAGCGCGCGCGCGTGTGTGTTATAGCACTCTCAAATTAACAAATTTTGGTCCGATTTGATACAAACTGAGTACAATCGATTTTGACGGACTGATCGGACAAGTTTTTAACCATGATAAATCAGTTCAACCGTTTCAAAATGGCGATGATTCCAAAGAAACACACCGTTTTGCCCTTCTTGTCTTTGAAAATTTCAGTTCAAAGTTGTAATCCCGCGTTAAAATCTGCATTAACTAGCGGTTTTTGAATTTTCAAATATGAAAATTGTTACGCTAAACGTAATGGTGAAATTAGGTTAAAAATTTTTTTTGTAATTTTAAGGCGAAAAGTACATTGAGGCTATTATCGCCTCCATAAATGTAAGTGTGAGAGTAAAGTCGTAAGTGTAGTGTTGTAAGTGTAAGTGTGTGTTAGACTCGGGTGCAGCGAGGGACGTCTAAATCCTCTCAATAGGTGCAGCTAGTCTGCACCCCCTGCGGGGTTAAAAAATAAAATAAACAAATATTATGCAATGTGTTATTGATACTTGAAGGAAATTCTTGTAGCACGTCAGCTAAGCAGCTGCTTGCCGCGGTTATCAGTAATTTCCCAAGCTTTTGTTATTACGTCTCTAATCGGTAGTAATAGAACTATTTACTTTTAATGGGTTCGTAAACCTATCACGTAATGTTTTAAACTATGTACTTGAAAGTGAGAAAGTCCTTGCATTATTATTTTATTGATATAACGGATTATGTATTACGGTGTGAGTGTGATTGTTTAGGCCACTTAAGTCGGTGTTATTGACAATTAGCTGGCTATAGACAATGGCACTAATTGTTTGTATTGCTTATGTATTAACATCAATACATCAATATAGGCTACTAGGCGACTTTCTTTCCCACGTGTTGTGTAACTTAATCTATGAGTCAATGTAAACGTCTACTGCATCGCATCGCATCGCATCACAACGCATCGCATCGCATCACATCGCATCACAACGCATCGCATCGCATCACAACGCATCGCATCACAACGAATTGCATCACATTGCATCGCATCGTATCACAACGCATCGCATTGCATCATATCACTCACAACGCATCGCATCGCATCACAACGCATCACAACGCATCGCATCGCATCACAACGCATCACAACGCATCGCATCGCATCACAACGCATCGCATCGCATCACAACGCATCGCATCGCATCACAACGAATCGCATCACAACGAATTGCATCACATTGCATCGCATCGTATCACAACGCATCGCATTGCATCATATCACTCACAACGCATCGCATCACATCGCATCGAATCATAACGCATCGCATCACAATGCATCGCATCACAACGTAGCTTCGAATCGTAGCATTGCATCACACAAATGTAATCAAGTGCTCAGTCGTCCATTTTATCGTATCGTAGCATCGCGTCACACAAATGTAATCAAGTACTCTGTCGTCCATTTCATTGTATCGTAGCCTCGCGTCACACAAATGTGATCAAGTATTCTGTCGTCCATTTTATCGTATCGTAGGGTCTCATTACACAAATGTAATCAAGCACTCAGTCGTCCATTTCATCGTATCGTAGCATCGCATCACACAAATGTAATCGAGCGCTCTGTCGTCCATTTCATCGTATCGTAGCATCGCAGCACACAAATGTAATTGAGTGCACTGTCGTCCATTTCATCGTATAGTAGCATCGCAGCACAAAATGTAATCAAGTATTCTGTCGTCCATTTTATCGTATCGTAGCGTCTCATTACACAAATGTAATCAAGCACTCAGTCGTCCATTTCATCGTATCGTAGCATCGCATCACACAAATGTAATCAAGTATTCTGTCGTCCATTTTATCGTATCGTAGCGTCTCATTACACAAATGTAATCAAGCACTCAGTCGTCCATTTCATCGTATCGTAGCATCGCATCACACAAATGTAATCAAGTACTCTGTCGTCCATTACATCGCATCGTAGCATCGCATCACAAAAATGTAATCAAGTACTCTGTCGTCCGTTACATCGCATCGTAGCATCGCATCACAAAAATGTAATCAAGTACTCTGTCGTCCATTACATCGCATCGTAGCATCGCAGCACAAAAATGTAATCAAGTGCTCTGTCGTCCATTTCATCGTATCGTAGCATCGCATCATACAAATGTAATCAAGTATTCTGTCGTCCATTTCATCGCATCGTAGCATCGCATCACACAAATGTAATCGAGCGCTCTGTCGTCCATTTCATCGTATCGTAGCATCGCAGCACACAAATGTAATTGAGTGCTCTGTCGTCCATTTCATCGCATCGTAGCATCGCAGCACAAAAATGTAATCAAGTGCTCTGTCGTCCATTTCATCGTATCGTAGCATCGCAGCACAAAAATGTAATCAAGTGCTCTGTCGTCCATTTCATCGCATCGTAGCATCGCATCACACAAATGTAATCGAGCGCTCTGTCGTCCATTTCATCGTATCGTAGCATCGCAGCACACAAATGTAATTGAGTGCTCTGTCGTCCATTTCATCGTATCGTAGCATCGCGGCACACAAATGTAATTGAGTGCTCTTTCGTCCATTTCATCGTATCGTAGCATTGCATTACACAAATGTAATCAAGTACTTTGTCGTCCATAGCATCGCATTATACAATTGTAATCAAGTGCTCTGTCGTCCATTTCATTGTATCATAGCATCGCATCTTCGCAAATCCAATTACGCTGGTCGAGAGAGCAATGTTTGCGATGTCGAGAGTAGGTTATCGGTAGCGATACCTGTAACTTGTATATTTTCAAAGTGGAAGGTAAAATTGATCGCTGCACGCAGCTGTATCGCTGACGTGATGGAAGCGAATATCCAAGAACTGAAGTTTTTATTTTAAGATCTTTTTGAAAGACTGATTCCACCATTATAATCAGTGTTAAAATCTGCATACACTAGCGTTTTAAAACTTTCAGACTACATTGCATATACGAAAACGAACCCTGACCGCCCTCAAATTATACATTTTTATCAATTGCAACGGTTTTTTGAAAATTCAAAAATACAAATTTATTCAATTTTTAACGCTGATTATTACGAAGGAATTAGATTTTCAAAAATAATTAAGATTAAAATGTTATGAGTTTTTAAAGAATTGAAATGCCCACCATTCTGAAAATAAACACTATCGCTGATTAAGGAGCTTGTACAAGTTATTACCAAAATCGATTTTTTGGTTTCGATTCAGACCAAGTTTGAATCAAACCTGACAACACACACTAATACACACACACACACACACACACACACACATATATATATATATATATATATATATATATATATATACATATATATAAAAGTTTGTGTGTGTGTGTGCGCTATGCTGATTCTGACCTCTACAAAACGTTTTGAGGAGTCGTTAAAATTGCACACACACACACACACACACACACACACACACACACACATATATATATATATATATATATATATATATATATATATATATATATATATATATATATATATATATATATGTATGTATGTGTGTGTGTGTGTATATCAATAATATGTGTGTGTGTATGTGTGTGTGTGTGTGTGTGTGTGTGTGTGTGTGTGTGTGTGTGTGTGTGTGTGTGTGTGTGTGTGTGTGTGTGTGTGTGTGTGTGTGTGTGTGTGTGTGTGTGTGTGTGTGTGTGTGTGTGTGTGTGTGTGTGTGTGTGTGTGTGTGTGTGTGTGTGTGTGTGTGTGTGTGTGTGTGTGTGTGTGTGTGTGTGTGTGTGTGTGTGTGTGTGTGTGTGTGTGTGTGTGTGTGTGTGTGTGTGTGTGTGTGTGTGTGTGTGTGTGTGTGTGTGTGTGTGTACAATTCCAACGACTCCTCAAAACGTTTTCTAGAGGTCAGAATCAGCGCACGTTTCATGAAGGTTCTGGGTCTGAGT
>CM040190.1:5863048-5888048 GCA_022606455.1 Callitettix versicolor
CTCCTGTTACTCCTTTCATGAGAAAGCTATGTAACCCTGTACAAGGCCATTTTAAACTGTTTTCCTCATGAGATTCGGTGATATAAAATATTCTATGCTATTCTCTAAAACGGCATACTATGTTACCCGTATCGCGCTATTTACTATGGCCACTTCAAGCTATTATGCTCGGGACGCTGTGTTATTCTGTTCTAATTAATAATCTTTGTTCTTATCAGGAGCACGATAGGTTATACTGTGTCATGCTACTTCTAATTTGTTATGCTCATGGGTTGCCTTGTTATTCTACGCTAAGTCAGCAGTACTGATTCTACGATGTTCTGTACATGCTACCTAATAACATAAAATTCTTATACGAGGTGTGTTCAGAAAGTAACGAGAATTTTTTTAGTTCGCGGGCTTGGAGAGTCCGATTGTCAAACATTTTTTTTATTATGTTGGTATACATGCCCTTGAAGTATGATAACAATTTCAGCTATTTTCATTGTTGACTTTGTCTGAGACAGCCATTAAGACGTGTTTTTATGAGCTCGGCGATTTTCGTTTGTTAAAAGAAATGGATCAAAGAATTTGTATCAAATTTTGCGTAAAAAACGGAATAAAGTGTAACAAAGTGTGTGAAATGTTAACAAAGGCCTATGGTGAGTCTGCTATGAGTAAAGCAAGAGTTTACGAGTGGTATAAGCATTTCCAAGAAGGCCGTGAAGACCTTGAAGATGACGAACGCCCTGGACGCCCCAGCACATCAACAACCGATGAAAACTTGGAAAAAGTGAACGAAATGGTTATGAACAATCGCCGAATCACAATTACAGAGGTCGCTGATGATGTTGGCATATCGATTAGATCATGTCATGACATTGTTTCCAATGTTTTGTGTATGAAACGCGTGGCAGCAAAATTCTTTCCAAAATTGTTGAATTTTGAACAAAAACAGCGGCGAATGGAAGTTGCTCAGGAGTCACTAAATGAAGTCAACGACGATGCAGGATTACTGAAACGTATTATAAAAGGTGACGAAACATGGGTTTACAGATATGACGTCGAAACTAAGGCTCAATCATCCCAATGGAGGCATTCTGGCTCGCCAAGACCGAAAAAGGCTTGACAGTCGAACGTGAAGGTTATGCTCACTGTGTTCTTCGATATTAATGGCATAATGCATCATGAATTTCTGCCATCAGATGAAATGATCAATAAGGAGTACTACCTACAAGTTCAACACCGTTTGCGTGAAGCAAGCCGAAAAAAACGCCCGGATCTGTGGAAAAACAATTCATGGCTTTTACACCACGACAATGCACCAGCTCACACTTCATTGCTTGTTCGTGAATTTTTGGCCAAAAACAGTACTGTAACGATGCCCCAGCCTCCATATTCGCCAGACATGGCTCCGTGTGACTTTTTCCTATTTCCGAAATAAAGGGAACCTTAAAGGGCCGTAGTTTTACAGCCGTAGATGACAATAAAAACGCATCGCTGAAAGAACTAAAGGCTATCTCAAAGATCGAGTTTGAGAAGTGTTTCGAGGATTGGAAGAAGCGCTGGCACAAGTGCATAATCTCCAATGGGGACTATTTTGAAGGCGACAACATCAATGTAGAAGAATAAATAAATATTTTGTTCAAAAAATTAAAATTATCGTTACTTTCTGAACACACCTCGTATGCTGAGTACATTTATTGCTGTTATACCGTCTTGAATATTCATTTCAATTATGCTACTATAAGTTATATCATAATATTTATCATGCAGTACTATATAATTTCAAGCTATTTCGATTATGGATGGTGTTTTTTCCACGATGAATAATTTGTGATGATTAATTGTTAATAACGTTTTTTACGAAGTCTGCAGCCTATAATAGTGCTTGGCATTTCTAGTAGAATGATTAATGCCAAACTAAGGAGGAAAATATTACTGGATAAATTCGTTTTACCGTCTCCCGAGTTCTGAAGTGATGTTTCGATTTATGTCTGTGTATACATTCCGGCAAAATTATTAAAGCGGTTTTGTTCAATAATAATACAATATTTTCGAAAATCTTGGATCTTTTTTGAAAACTAAATATGTATTGTTAAAAGTACTCTTTCTATTCCCGGCTTCTCACGGTTTTAATTTCACAAACAAACTTTACAGGCTGCTGTTATTAAGAAATTCCGGTTCAGGGGATTTCAAAAATACAAGAAATCGATTTCTGAAACCTATTTGACTAAAATTTCAGCAATAGCCTACGTTAAAATTCTGTGCTGATGTTTTAAGATTAAGGCTTCAATTTTTTATTTATTGTAGCCTCAAGTAGCTTTCCAATATGTGTTTCTAACTACTACTGTTACATTTTAAATATTGTGATATAGTACAAGGTCCGCCAATGAAACGGGATGATTGTAAGTGGCCATGAGACAAAGTTGGCAGGTAGTGGGGGGGTGGTTAGTGGCGCGTCACCACCTGCACAATCTACTAGGGGTGGGCGTTTCTGCTATTTTTACAAAACGTCAACAAACTGTTTGTTGAAGAAAAAAGCAGCTTTTTAAAACAGTTGGAAAAAACAGGTTTAGAAAAAAACTGAAACTCAAAGTTGTATTAGCAGCTAAAACATAAAGCACATACGTTCAGTTTTTAAGACAAACTTTTTTCATTCCCATATACCGCGTTGATAATTGTCAACCATGTCCTTGGAAAAAACAGGTTTAGAAAACTGAAACTCAAAGTTGTATTAAGCTAAAACATTGTTTTAAGACTACTTTTTCATTATAAAGCATTTATAAAGGATAAAAATAATCCTTATAAGTGTAGTAATAATTAAATTACATTATCAAAACGTAATCATTATGTAAGCCATTTTATATTTACAAAATGCGATGAATTTCTAATAGAAGCATTCTTTTTTTATTTACAAATTAAATAGTCCTTTGCATATTTACCAAAATGCAAACAATTTAATATTTTTAGTTGATTAAAAAATGTAGATGATTGATAATAAATATAAAAAATATGTTTAAATAAAATTAGGCTCTGTATCTACAAAATGTGATAGGTTGTTACTACAACTCGCAAGAAAATAGAGATAAACGTTGACATTGACCAAACAGTTCTTACTTCACTACAAGCAACAAGCAACTTCGAAATAAAGAGAAAAAGCATAAAAGCAGGTAGCAGAAAAGTAGTTAGCAGGCAAACAGTTAGCAGGAAAACAGTTTTAGCGCTTGCGGCAACGTTCGAATAGAACGTAGGTGTGGTAGTGCGGAAAGCCGTTCCTTGTTTAACAAATCATAAACCAGTCCAAATCCAACTGCTTGTTTTCGTGTAAAAAAGCAGTTTGTTTGTCGTTTATATAAAAGCAGTTTTTTTAACAGTTTGGTGTTTTCTGCCCCACCACTACCATTTAGTTGCAATGGATCGTTGGACGGGTGAACAACCCGGCTACGCGGTGAAAGCGTATTATCAAAATGGCGAAAATTGTTTGCAAACTCGACGTCATTTTAATATACCGCGTAACCAGCCTGTTTCTTCAGATAATGCAATTCGAACACGGATAAACAACCTCGAGCAAACGGGATCAACGCAAAAAGAGGCAGGAGTGTAAAAACTGTTCGAACACCTGAACACATCGCAGCTGTTCAACAGGCTATGGTTAGAAGTCCTCGCCGATCAGCCAAACATGCCCTTCGTATTGGAATAAGTGACACATCTGGGGGATACCTGTTTTTGTTTTATGGGGATACCTAAAAACAAAAGTGTTTCAAGCAGATACACCCACAACCATTCAAGCCTCAAACAACGAATTGTAGACGAGATTGCGGCAATACCCGTCAACATGCTGCGAGAGGTCATGCAAAACTTCCAAACCAGGCTCCACGAATGCCTTAACTGCAATGGAGGACATTTGGTAGACGTAGTGTTCAGAAAATAATATGTTTTCGTATTGTACCCATAATGGTTATTCTTGTACTTTCAATTATTTAGTAAACAAATATTTAAAAAGTTTTTTCCAACAGCGAATTACTTTATTTAATCATCCAGTTTCACTGGCGGATACTGTACGTGCATTGGTTTTGGTATTATTTCATTTTTGCGTGACGTCAATCAAGTCAAAGAAAGTAGAGGAAATTGTTCCGACAGTATTGTGTGGCGTTTAAATTTCGCGGACGTAGGAAATGCACTGTCACCGTGACTGGTTCATTGCCACACGAGTGAAACCGTTGAATGTATGTCGGTGAAACTGCGACCCTTTCCACGGACTCAGGAGCGGTTACTGTAACGTAACGTGGTACAAGAACCCGTGGGAAAGTTCTTACTAAAAGTACAGCATATTCTTAATTGACCGACAGCAGGTAGGTTTTTGTTACAACTCGACCGTTTGGCCGTTTGATTTGTGTGTTTGTGTGTGTGTGTGTGTGTGTGTGTGTGTGTGTGTGTGTGTGTGTGTGTGTGTGTGTGTGTGTGTGTGTGTGTGTGTGTGTGTGTGTGTGTGTGTGTGTGTGTGTGTGTGTGTGTGTGTGTGTGTGTGTGTGTGTGTGTGTGTGTGTGTGTGTGTGTGTGTGTGTGTGTGTGTGTGTGTGTGTGTGTGTGTGTGTGTGTGTGTGTGTGTGTGTGTGTGTGTGTGTGTGTTTGTGTTTGTGTTTGTTACGCAGTTTCAGCCAAGCTCTTTGACAGATTGTTTTGAGATTTGGGTACAGCAGGGTTGCAGACTATTGAGAGTATTTAGACGTCTCTCGCGGTACCCGAATCTAACAAACACTTATACTTATAACTTTAACACGTTACGCTCACACTTACATTTAGTGAGGCGATAATAGCCTCAATGTGCTTTTTGCCTTAAAATAACAAAAAAAATGATATTTGGAACGGAGGTAATTTGTATAAAGCTCAGCGACTTATGTATAAGATTTTTTGGTTAACTTCCGTTTTATAATAGCGACTTCTGAATTACAGATGACGAGTGTAGTAGCTGGATAGTTTCCTATAACACTGGCTGAACGGCAAGACCTATTACAATTTTGACCGTTTCGTAAAGAAAGTGCATAAAATTTCCAATAAAGCAGGTCCAGTAATATTTTTCATAAATATTACGGTTACCTTTTAATTTGGCGCAAAATTTGCGTGACGTCAGAGCGTTGTCGTGAAGCGGTAGCCAGGCTCTCTCTCTCTCTCTCTCTCTCTCGCAATTTTTGCGCTAATTTAACCGGTAACCGTAATATTTACAAAACATTTTACTGGACCGGAATTGTTTTTCTTAATGGCCGCCTCGGTGGCCCAGTTGATAGCGTACTAGGCTTTCACCTCGAGGACCCGGGTTCGATTCCCGGCAAGGGCTTGGCATTTTCATGCGCTATAAATCATCCCATCGTCTGCATTAGCCCAAGTGTGCACAATAGTCGGACGTTAAACACAAAAAAAAATTGTTTTTCTTAAATCAGAGGCCACCATCCTGAAACGGAAGTAAATGAAAAAAAATCTTACACATCCTGTCGTTCGAATTTTACGTAATTTTAAGTATTCTTTTATTATCGCTTTATGCCCTTGAATTTCCTTGTAAAACAAAGAGCAGACAATACTGAGCAGTGAGCAGTGAGCAGTGAGCAGTGAGCAAGCAGAGATGAGAGGAAGAGAGCAGGGTGGTTGAAGAGGAATCACAACTGCTCACTGCTCAGTGCTGTTCTCAGTAGCAGAGATAGCATTCCCAGTCTCATCTCTATTCACATTACAGTATGCTCAGTAGTGGAGATGAACCGTCTGTGGGTATTATACTCGATACTAAAGAATATACTCAACTGATTAGGATTATGACCAATTCTTCCCGTCAGTGGTCTATCTACTCACCTCGTAAAGGCTACCGCGGTTTCGAAATTCCATTGTTCCATCATCAGGCTGTGATACAAAATGTTAAATCCCTCTGTCGAGGTCGTCACAAAGTCAAACAAAACATTAAAAACATACGTCACAAATACTGAACACGACTAAAATACATACGATGAAATTTGGTTTGGCCAAACGATACGTGCTCGTATGTCGTTACATTCCGGAGTGCAAGTCGTATTCTGGCACGTATCGTTTGGCCAAACCAAATTTCATCGTATGTATTCTAGCCGTGTAATTGTGTTCAGTATTGTGACGTATGTTTTTAATGTTTTGTTTGACTTTGTGACGACCTCGACAGAAGGATTTAACATTTTATATCACGGCCTGAAGATGGAACAATAGACTTTCGAAACCGCGGTAGCCTTTACGAGCACATAGACCACTGACGGGAAGAATAGGTCAGATTTGTACAGACACAAACAAAATTCAAATAAAAACACGATTTTTATCTTAAGCTGAAATAAAATTAGCGACAAAGTAAAACTTTAAAAGTATCTCACCAGATAGCAGCAACGTCGCATAATCGTACGGGTTAATTTGATCAAAGAGGCCGTGCTGTAGGAAGTGAATGCGTGTTACGACTTCCAAAACCTAATCGGCGTACCGAAGGAATGTGCCGAAACAAACCGTGGCAAGTCGCCCAGGCATTTCTTGGAAAATGGAAGTGTGTTAAAAGGCTATCAAAGTGAAAATTCAGGAATGAACTTAATTAAACTAAAACATAGATAAACCACAAAGTCGGGACCATTCATAGTTATCAATACACAAAACATGCAGTATTTTCCTGACTAAAACAAATTTCCAAAATAAGAGGGGGGATCCAACCAGTTTAAAAATGGGCTGACCCAAGGATAAACCCGGTAATTCATAAAATATTATTATAATCCAATATTATAATGCACGTATGCAATAATTCCATATGAGCCTGAATATATTCTTGATCACTTCAACTAGATCTACTTCTTGGTAATAAATTAAATCTTTATGATACAATCTAAAAAAATATTTATTTTAGAGAGTTCCTGTCGCATGGAATATATAAAATTAAATACAGTAATTAATATAAATCAAAATTGTAAAAGAAATAAATAAATAAATGAATTTATAATACATTTAAATTGATAATTCACTTCATATAATGAAGTATAACATTCTTTTTTTCAACTTTCGAATTTTACAACAATTATGTTTGGGTCGATTTTGTCTGCTATTTCTCTGTTCACATTCATGTCCATCGTGTCCAAACATCCGCTCATAATTATGGAGGCCGGGTATATTGATTTTTATCGATATATATATATATATATATATATATATATATATATATATATATATATATTATTTTAAGGCGAAAAGCACATTGAGGCTTTTATCACCTCCCTAAATGTAAGTGTGAGTATAAAGTGTTAAAGTTGTAAGTGTAGTGTTGTAAGTGTAAGTGTGCGTTAGACTCGGGTACCGCGAGGGACGTCTAGATCCTCAATAGGCGCAGCTAGTCTGCACCTCCTGCGAAACGGAGCTGAATGGCGTTGCCATAACTTCGCTTCGCTTTCAGCCGTCGTGCTTACGTTACACAATATGTTCGGTTTTGAATGCCTAGTTCGCTCCGTTCAGCGAAACTCCGCTCTGCATTTGGTGGCCACTCGGCCTAACAAATATGTGCGCGTACTTATTCCTCCTGACTCCCTTCCTCTTCAAGGATAAGTTGAACTTTAACCTGTCCCGCTGTAAGTGTTCATGCAGGATTCATAGAACTCCTGTTTTGTTGTAAAGAGTCCCATAATTAAGAAATTAAATTTTATGGCTGTTAGAGTTCATTTTTGTAATATCTTAATGTATACTCGTAAAAGAAGTCCTGACTGACTGATTGACTGATTGATTCATTATCAATGCATAGCCAAAACTATTTTAGTTAGCGACTTGAAATTTTCAAGGTACATTTATGTTACCATATAGGAGTGCACCAAGAAAGGATTTTGCAAACGTTTGGTTTTAACGCCATTAAACTACTTACCCAGTCCAATTTTATTAATCAACATACGTCCGAGACCATTATAGTTAGAGACTTGAAATTTTCAGGATACCTTCTTACAAAAATGTTGAGATGCACTAAGAAAGGATTTTGCAAAAATTTGATTTTTACGCCATTAAACTACTTACCCAGTCCGACTTTAATAATCAACTTACGGCCAAGACTATAATAGCTAAAGACTTGAAATTTTCAAGATACCTTCTTATAAAATGTCGAGGTGCACTAAGAGGATTTTGCAAAAATTTGATTTTATCGCCATTAAACTACTTACCCAGTCCAACTTTAATAATCAAAGTATAGCCGAGACTATTATAGCTAAAGATTTTAAATTTTCAGGGTTACCATCACATGTAGGGGTGCACTGAAAAACGATTTTCCAGTATTCAACCCCTAAAGAGGTAAAAATGAGGTACAACAATTTTTATTGGAAAAAATATGTTTTTTTTTGTCCTTCTTAAAACGTAACATAGTCACTCTTAAATATAATTAATGAAATATATTTTTCACCATTTCCCATAACGCATCCCCTAAAGAGATTGAAAGGGGGTAGAAAATGTAAAAAAGGGATAGACAATTTTTCATTGAAAAAATATTTGTTTTGGAGCTTATACTAAAAACATGCTATCAGGCACAAATAACGAAACACATATTTCAACATTTTTCCGAATTCATTCCCTAAATGAATAGATATGTAAAAAAGATGTATAATTGGAGAAAAAAGAGTGTTTTCATTGGAGGAAAATATTATTACATTACTGAAATAGTTTAACCACCTCGGTGGCCTAGTTGATAGCGTACTGGGCTTTCAACCCGAGGACCCGGGTTCGATTCCCGGCCAGGGTTTGGCATTTTCATACGCTATAAATCATCCCATCGTCTGCATTAGCCCAAGTGTGCACAATAGTCGGACGTTAAAAAAAAAAAAAAACTGAAATAGTTTAACTTTTGTGGGCGAAGCCGCGACGGGTAATGCTAGTTCAGTATATAATTTAAAAATTTAAAAGTCTAGTACGTGGTTGTTTCTAAATTACTTACAGTATTTAAAATTAACGACTTTTCAAAAAGTAATTTAGAGGTAATGATCGCGCTCATGCCAAGGTCCCGGGTCTGAGTCTCACCAATGAGAGCAGCTCTGATAGCTCATTTCCCAAAGGAAATCATCTAACATTTCTAAGCCTATAGTAACTACATCCCGATATTTATAATTTTAAATAACGCCTTCAAACCTATGACTTAAATTTTTCAAGTTTGTATTGCCAATTTGTGTTACGTCATTCACACATAAAAAACTAGCTACTAATTGTCACCAAAACAGAGCCTAGGTCAATTTAGAACGTATTGCAGTCAAAAGGTCGGGTCAAATTAGGACCTAATTAAAAAAAATGTATTTTGAAATGCGATAAACAAAAAGATATGTGCAAAACATTTATAATGGCGAAATTTGTACTAAACATTCAAAGCCAATTAGAAACATGATTTATCTAAACAATGCAGCACGATAACTAATCAAGTTATGGATTTATTGGCCGTATATTAAATTTAAAATCAAACGAATATAAAATAATTTTAATATTGTAGCCTACGGAATGTCGAAATTTATAAAAACCGACACAGCCAAGCGAAGTCTGTTTCAATTCGACCGTTCGGCATTTGGTTTGTTTGTTTGTATAGTACGCAGTTTTGGCCAAACGTATTGACAGATTGTGTACGTAGGTACATTATATAGAATCCAAAAGACGTGTGTAAGTTTTACTCCCATTCATCTCCATTTCAAGATGGCGGCCTCTAGTTTAACCGTACTAGTGTACGCAGTTTTGGCCCAAACTCCCATTCATCTCAGTTTTACTCCCATTCATCTCCGTTTCAAGATGGCGGCCTCTAGTTTAACCGTACTAGAGTACGCAGTTTTGGCCCAAACTCCCATTCATCTCCGTTTTACTCCCATTCATCTCCGTTTCAAGATGGCGGCCTCTAGTTTAACCGTACTAGTGTACGCAGTTTTGGCCCAAACTCCCATTCATCTCCGTTTTACTCCCATTCATCTCCGTTTCAAGATGGCGGCCTCTAGTTTAACCGTACAAGTGCACGCAGTTTTGGCCAAACGTATTGACAGATTGTGTACGTAGGTACATTATATAGAATCCAAAAGACGTGTGTAAGTTTTACTCCCATTCATCTCCGTTTCAAGATGGCGGCCTCTAGTTTAACCGTACTAGTGTACGCAGTTTTGGCCCAAACTCCCATTCATGTCCGTTTTACTCCCATTCATCTACGTTTCAAGATGGCGGCCTCTAGTTTAACGCTGACGATTGTACGCAGTTTTGGCCAAACGCAATGCTAGATTGTGTACGTAGGTGCATTGTATAGAATCCAAAAGACGTGTGTGTAAGTTTTACTCCCATTCACTTCCGTTTCAAGATGGCCGCCTTTAGTTTAACCGTACGAGTGTACGCAGTTTTGGCCAAACGCACTAACAGATTGTGTACGTAGGTACATTGTATAGAAACCAAACGACGTATGTAAGTTTTACTCTCATTCACTTCCGTTTCAAGATGGCGGCCTCTACTTTAACGGTGACGATTGTACGCAGTTTTGGCCAAACGCATTGACAGATTGTGTACGTAGGTACAATGTATAGAATCCAAACCACGTATGTATGAATTTTACTCCCATTCACTTCCGTTTCAAGATGGCGGCCTCTACTTTAATGGTGACGATTGTACACAGTTTTGGCCAAACACATTGACACATTGTGTACGTAGGTACAATGTATTGAATCCAAAAGACGTATGTGTAAGTTTTACTCCCATTCATCTCCGTTTCAAGATGGCGGCCTCTACTTTAAAGGTGACGACAGTACGCAGTTTTGGCCAAAACGCATTGACAGCATGTGTACGTAGGTACAATGTATAGAATCCAAACGACGTATGTGTATGTTTTACTCCCATTCATCTCCGTTTCAAGATGGCGGCCTCTACTTTAACGGTGACGTTTGTACACAGTTTTGGCCAAACGCATTGACAGATTGTGTACCTAGGTACATTGTATAGAATCCAAAAGACGTATGTGTAAGTTTTACTCCCATTCACTTCCGTTTCAAGATGGCGGCCTCTAGTTTAACCGTACGAGTGTACGCAGTTTTGGCCAATCGCATTGACAGATTGTGTACGTAGGTACAATCTATAGAATCAAAACGACGTATGTGTAAGTTTTACTCCCATTCATCTCCGTTTCAAGATGGCGGCCTCTAGTTTAACCGTACGAGTGCACGCAGTTTTGGCCAAACGCATTGACAGATTGTGTACGTATGTACATTGTATAGAATCCAAAAGACGTATGTGTAATTTTTACTCCCATTCACTTACGTTTCAAGATGGCGGCTTCTAGTTTAACCGTACGAGTGTACGCAGTTTTGGCCAATCGCATTGACAGATTGTGTACGTAGGTACATTGTATAGAATCCAAAAGACGTATGTGTAAGTTTTACTCCCATTCACTTCCGTTTCAAGATGGCGGCCTCTAGTTTAACGCTGACGATTGTACGCAGTTTTGGCCAATCGCATTGACAGATTGTGTACGTAGGTACAATCTATAGAATCCAAACGACGTATGTGTAAGTTTTACTCCCATTCATCTCCGTTTCAAGATGGCGGCCTCTAGTTTAACCGTACGAGTGCACGCAGTTTTGGCCAAACGCATTGACAGATTGTGTACGTAGGTACATTGTATAGAAACCAAAAGACGTATGTGTAATTTTTACTCCCATTCACTTCCGTTTCAAGATGGCGGCCTCTAGTTTAACCGTACGAGTGTACGCAGTTTTGGCCAATCGCATTGACAGATTGTGTACGTAGGTACATTGTATAGAATCCAAAAGACGTATGTGTAAGTTTTACTCCCATTCACTTCCGTTTCAAGATGGCGGCCTCTAGTTTAACCGTTGACGAGATGTACGCAGTTTTGGCCAATCGCATTGACAGATTGTGTACGTAGGTACAATCTATAGAATCCAAACGACGTATGTGTAAGTTTTACTCCCATTCATCTCCGTTTCAAGATGGCGGCCTCTAGTTTAACCGTACGAGTGCACGCAGTTTTGGCCAAACGCATTGACAGATTGTGTACGTATGTACATTGTATAGAATCCAAAAGACGTATGTGTAATTTTTACTCCCATTTACTTCCGTTTCAAGATGGCGGCTTCTAGTTTAACCGTACGAGTGTACGCAGTTTTGGCCAATCGCATTGACAGATTGTGTACGTAGGTACATTGTATAGAATCCAAAAGACGTATGTGTAAGTTTTACTCCCATTCATCTCCGTTTCAAGATGGCGGCCTCTACTTTAACGATGACGACAGTACGCAGTTTTGGCCAATCGCATTGACCGATTGTGTACGTAGGTACATTTTATAGAATCCAAAAGACGTATGTGTAAGTTTTACTCCCATTCACTTCCGTTTCAAGATGGCGGCCTCTAGTTTAACCGTACGAGTGTACGCAGTTTTGGCCAAACACATTGACAGATTGTGTACGTAGGTACATTCTACAGAATCCAAAAGACGTATGTGTAAGTTTTACTCCCATTCATCTCCGTTTCAAGATGGCGGCCTCTACTTTAACGGTGACGTTTGTACACAGTTTTGGCCAAACGCATTGACAGATTGTGTACCTAGGTACATTGTATAGAATCCAAAAGACGTATGTGTAAGTTTTACTCCCATTCACTTCCGTTTCAAGATGGCGGCCTCTAGTTTAACCGTACGAGTGTACGCAGTTTTGGCCAAACACATTGACAGATTGTGTACGTAGGTAAATTGTATAGAATCCAAAAGACGCATGTGTAAGTTTTACTCCAATTCACTTCCGTTTCATAATGGCGGCCTCTAGTTTAACCGTACGAGTGTACGCAGTTTTGGCCAAACACATTGACAGATTGTGTACGTAGGTAAATTGTATAGAATCCAAAAGACGCATGTGTAAGTTTTACTCCAATTCACTTCCGTTTCATAATGGCGGCCTCTAGTTTAACCGTACGAGTGTACGCAGTTCTGGCCAAACGCATTGACAGATTGTGTACGTAGGTACATTCTACAGAATCCAAAAGACTTATGTGTAAGTTTTTTCCCATTCATCTCCGTTTCAAGATGGCGGCCTCTACTTTAAAGGTGACGACAGTACGCAGTTTTGGCCAAAACGCATTGACAGATTGTGTACGTAGGTACAATGTATAGAATCGAAACGACGTATGTGTAATGTTTACTCCCATTCACTTCCGTTTCAAGATGGCGGCCTCTAGTTTAACGCTGACGACAGTACGCAGTTTTGGCCAAACGCATTGACAGATTGTGTACGTAGGTACAGTCTATAGAATCCAAACGACGTATGTGTAAGTTTTACTCCCATTCATCTCCCATCTCCGTTTCAAGATGGCGGCCTCTAGTTTGACGAATGTACGCAGTTTTGGCCTAACTTATGGAGCGATTTTTTTGAAATTTGGTAAGAAGGTATCTTGTATAATGGCCGAGCGACGTACGCGTAAGATTTTTTCGTTAATTCTGTTTCAAGATGGCGGCTTCTGATTAAACGATGTGTTGTTGCTGTAATACTGGCTGAACGGCAAGACACAGTAATTTTGACCGTTTTATTGGCGAAGCGTAAAATTTACAATAAAGTTAGCGCAGTAACATTTTTCGCAAATATTTCGGCCAGTTAAAATGGCGGAAGAGGTATACGAGCGCGTCTGAGCGATGTCGTCGAACGGCACAAAAGTGTTCTCTCTTACAAACTGATTCTAAGCGCTATAAACGGGAAGTTTGCGTCGATTTTTTGCGATCTATTTTATCTAGCACAAGAAAGTGTAACCAGAGATTAGGGGAGAGAGGAAGATGGATATCGCTTTCGACTGTCCATCACGCCACGGGTGAAAGCTGAACAGGCGACGAGCAATAAAACTGAGACAACAGGTGTTCATGTTGCTGTGACTACGGCGATCGCATGTGCATTGACTTTCTCGTGTTGAATACAAATTAAGTATATTTTTATAAAAAAAAACTGCAAGGAAAAACCTGCTTCATCGCTAGCCTTCGGTTGGCTACGCTTAAACAACCGGCAAACATAACCTCAAAATTCACTTAAAAAATAACAAAACTATTCCTCGAGGAATCGAACGCTTGCTGGTAATAAATCTTAGTGAACATTTCAATTGGAAATTGCGTTATGGATCGGCCATCATGGTAAAACCCAGCCTTGAAACGAGGGCGCGATCTTCACAACTTTTTGAGGTCTTTAAAATTTATATTTCCGTATGTTATCACGCTCCCGTTCGCGGCTTTAGTCCGTCCTAATTCAAACTTGGCACAAAAGTTGATTTTGGTTAGTTTGGACAAGTTGACCAGCGAAATTCGTTTTATAATTTAAAAAAGCTGCCATTTCAGTTATTTAAAAAGAACAACTTTTTTTCTTAATTACTTTCGAAAATCTGATCTGTTGGACAACTCAACGCAACAGTAATAACTGCACAAATTAGCATTTTGAGTTTTCAAAATCTTTTGAAATAAATAAATTCAATCTGACGGACGTCATGGTTCGTATTTTTAACCCAATTTGGAAGTTTGAAATGTTCATATACGCATTGTAAAGCTGTTTTTGGTGGTGAAATCAGTGTCCCAAAAATGGGGTAAGATAAAAAATACTTCGCTTCTATCACGTCAACGAGACAGTTGCGTGCCTCTATTAGCCTGTTTAAATTACAGCACTCGATGGATCTTTTATCCAACAAGTCTTTGTTACGGAATTACACACTCTGTCCCACTTTCGCTCGTCCTATTCAAACGGTGAATTTCGTTTTTTTTCGTGAAATTCAACATTTCTCGGAGTTTTCGGGGCACGCAGGCTACTTTCTGCGCAGACGTGAAACTGTTTTCTTTCAATGGCACTACGATTAACCCATTCGTCTTCTGGTATCCCCAAAATAATTTTGAAAGTTTCTTCAATGTTTGATGTTCAGTAAAAGTTGTCTCTTTTTCGTTATTGTTGGGTCACGTAGACAGACACGTGCTCCACGTAAACATCAAGCGCCAAGACTTTAGCATTGAGTGACAACTCGTCCGCAAGAATTTTCTTGTTTTTCTTTACCAAGGCGTCGTGTTTCTTTTAAAAATTCTCTCGTGTTCTAATACCTATCGGTTTCTTTGCTGTTTCTAAACTGACGGTATTTTTCTTATGTTACAAAATGGTTCTCTTTCTTCACAAATAATAACATAACATAATAATGACCTAATATCATATTCTTTTTATATTCTTCTTCTTTTCTGCTAAGATTATTGTCACTATGTTCAGTATAATAATCTGCCCTTCGTCAATTCTACTTTAGTTGACGCGTTTCGGAGAACCTCCATCTTCAAAAACTACATCTATACTGGTCACCAATATTATGGCCCGTCCTATTTATAATTTTCTATCTCCACCTCGTATCCCTCCTCTATTCAATACGTGTACATTAAACCTGACGTGCTCGCTTCTGATTGGCTCTTCAAAATCATACGTTTTCGCTCGCTTCTGATTGGCTCCTTTCAAACTTTCTTTTCAACGGTCATCCCTCCTGTTAATTTTTGAAAATTTTTAGATTTTTAAACGTAAAATCTGCTTGCGACGATATCTGTTCATTTATTATGTTTTCTCCCTTTAATTTAGATTTAAAAATTTCCAAGTTCTCTAAAATGTTCATACGCCTTTTTCTGCCATATGTAGTACCTTCATGGAGTTTTCTATTTCTCGAGGTATGTGTCCCTCTCCATATTTTTTTATGTTTCTAAATTATTACATTGCTGAAACAGTTTAAGTTTCGTGGGCGAAGCCGCGACGGGTAATGCTAGCAAGATGTATGGAAGTTGTTCAGTAATACTTTACGTGCCTATTAGTCAAACACAGCAAGTCCAATGTTGTAGCGGCTGGTTTAACATCGAGGACATTCATCTCACTTCCTGTCAAAACTTAACCTCTTTTCACTTTGCAATTATTTACCGCCAGTACCGACTGTTTGCTACGTTCGAAGCTGCAAATTTGCTTACGATAACTTTCGGCTTCGGTACTCTCTTTATTTTCTCATCGTTTTATATATTAATTGAACCGGTCAATTTGGTACTAATTTTGTGTACTTGCGTGCGATGTACAGCGGAGATCTGAAATCTTTAGCAAAGGTGGACAGACGAAGTTCAAACAAAACCGGATTTTAAAATTTGTAATTGGATTTTTTAAATTAAACGTTTAGCTGAAAATTACACGTGACGATATCTAGCGTTTTTTTAAAAACTATTTTAATTTAGAAATAAAAAGAGAACCATTGTAATTCAATTATTTCATGATGTTCATCAGCAAATTATTATCATTCATCGTGATAAATGTGTGTGTGTGTGTGTGTGTGTGTGTGTGTGTGTGTGTGTGTGTGTGTGTGTGTGTGTGTGTGTGTTTTAGCGCGCTCACGTTCCCAATTTTTGTCCGATTTAATGCAAACTTGGTAAATCGATAATAGTCTAATAGCTTGGAAGAGTTCGTTAACCTGTAAAATTCGTTTAACAGTTTCAAAATGGCGGCCAATAAATCAATCTTTTTAAAATGGTAAAATCATTAAAAAGTAAAACTTTCTGTCTTAATTTTTTTTTAATCCGATTTCACCATCGTAATCAACTTTAGAAACTGCATAAATTATCGTTTTGAATTTTCAAAATCTACTGAGATTAAGAATTTTCTAACAGTGCTCGTGGAGCACTTTCGTATTTTCAATGTCTTTCGATAGTTTAAAATACTAATACATGCTTATTTTAATGCTGATTATCATGGTTGAATTAAATTTAAAAGAGTAAGACGACAAAAAATATTTGTGAAAATTTGCTTCTATCACGTCAGCGAGACAGTTGCGTTCTGCGATATATATATATATATATATATATATATATATATATATATATTGATTGCTATATAGATACCGGACAGACAGATAGATAGACAGACAGACAGACAGACAGACAGATAGATAGATAGATAGATGGATGAATAGATAGATAGATGGATGGATGAATAGATAGATAGTTAGATAGGTAGGTAGATAGATAGATAGATGGATGAATAGATAGATAGTTAGATAGGTAGATAGATAGATAGATGAATGAGATAGATAGATAGATAGATAGGTAGATAGATAAATAGGTAGATAGATAGACAGACAGACAGACAGACAGACAGAGACAGACAGACAGACAGACAGACAGACAGATAGATACATAGATGGATGAATAGATAGATAGATAAATAGATGGTTGGATGAATACATAGATAATTAGATAGGTAGATAGATAGACAGAAAGACAGATAGATAGATAGATAGATGGATGGATGAATAGATAAATAGGTAGATAGGTTGATAGATAGATAGATAGGTAGATAGATAGATAGATACATAGATTGATGAATAGATAGATAGATAAATAGATGGATGGATGAATAGATAGATAATTAGATAGATAGATAGATAGATAGATAGATAGATAGATAGATAGATATAGAACGAACAACGCCGTGCTGGTACTCCCAGTGGAAATAAATACAAAGTTTGTAATAATCGTTTAAAATGATGTTTTTCAAAAATTTCTGTTACTACTTCACTCAGGTGTAATCCACCAGCCACCACGTCTGTCTGTACATCCAAGTCTGGTTTACCATATCTCTAAATTATCTCTTTATTCTGCTCCCTACTAAACAATTTCTGCTGAATCTCCTAATGTCGTCATAATCCCCCTAAGGTCTTAAAAGTTTCATCAGAATGTCTACAGTTTTAGTCTCGTAGGAATATTCACAATACAAGACAGAGTGGCAAATTCGAATTAAAAGAAATAAGATACACTTCAGGAGTTATTCGGAAAGAAATTAGCTTTGACGTATTTAGTTTATGTTGATTTAATTCTTAGCTGAAAATTAGCACGCTGAACTGTTTTATGAAACCGATTTTTAAAAATTAGGTCAATTTTCCGTTACGTTGACAGTTTCACAGTTTGGGTAAGCAACAAATACTTTTCGTTTGGCTGTGTTTAACCAAATATTTGTACTACAATGTGAGAAGCCTTCAAAACGTTTTCCTAGTTAACAATAAAATATCCCACTGTACAAATTAATTTAATTAATTTCTCACATCTCAAATTAATTTAATATCACTTCAGGAAACATTTTTTTAAATTAAACAATTCTTTTCTCAAACAGCCACACTCCAGCGTCCTTACAACTTCCGAAACCACTTCTTGGCCAATTATCCTAATCTTAAGGCCCTTCTGTATTATGATCCATCACGGGCCACTACAAGCCATCACCATTATGCCCCCATCTGTCTAACCTTCGAAAACAACACGCTATTTTAGTCAGGGACAAATCCCAAACAGTCTTTTTTTTTTTGGTGTTCAACGTCCGACTATTGTGCACACTTGGGCTAATGCAGACGATGGGATGATTTATAGCGTATGAAAATGCCAAGCCCTGTCCGGGAATCGAACCCGGGTCCTCGAAGTGAAAGCCCAGTACGCTAGTGGTGTTGCAGAAAACACCAAACTGTTAAAAAAACTGCTTTTCTATCAACGACAAACAAACTGCTTTTTCAAACGGAAACAAGCAGTTTGATTTGGACTGGTTTATGATTTGTTAAACAAGGAACGGACTGTTCTATTCGAACGTTGCCGCAAGCGCTAAAACTGTTTTCCTGCTGACTGCTTTTTTTCTACCTGCTTTTATGCTTTTTCCCCTTATTCCAAAGTTGCATGTTGCTTGTAGTGAAGTAAGAACTGTTTGTTCAATGTCAACGTTTATCTCTATTTTGTTGCGAGTTGTAGTAACAACCTCTCTCATTTTGTAAATACAGAGTCTAATTTTATTTAAACATATTTTTTATATTTATTATCAATCATCAATATGTTTTAATCAACTAAAAATATTCTAAATCTTTTGCATTTTGGTAAATATGCAAAGGACTATTTAATTTTTAAGTAAAAAAAAGAATGCTTCTATTAGAAATTCATTGCATTTTGTACATAATTATTACGTTTTGAGAATGTAATTTAATTATTACTGCACTTTTAAGGATTATTCTTATCCTTTCTAAATGCTTTATACCCAAAAACAATTTAAGGACATGGTGGTAGTGGGAATGAAAAAGTAGTCTTAGAAAACTGAACGTATGTGCTTTATGTTTTAGCTGCTAATACAACTTCGAGTTTCAGTTTTCTCAACCTGTTTTTTTTAACTGTTTTAAAAAGCAGTTTTTTCCTCAACAAACAGTTTGTTGACGTTTTTAAAAAATAGCAGAAGCGCCCACCTCTACAGTACGCTATCAACTAGGCCACCTTGTTAGTCAATTTAATGGAAGAAATCAAGATACGCAAAATAAGTCTTACAGCATATATTGAACAACTATTATTTACACATGTACCAACTTACAACATAAAAATTCCCTGCGCCGGTCAACTTGAATAGGACTATTATAGACGGTTAAAAATATACGCATTTTCATTGTAACATATTCAGTGCTGAGACATTTTGTATAACTCTATAGTATACCTGTTTGTATTTATGGTGTATTGAATAGACTGTTTACAACAAAATCACGTTTGTTTCCGTTTTCATCAACTTATTCTAATGTTTGACGCCATCATACCAGAAAAAGTACGGGGATAATGAAAAAATCTTGAATCTTTTTCCAAGTTCCCGTCGGGTCCTCAAAGTAATTTTTACTTTCATGTCCGTCCATGTCTGTTCACGTGGGTACTAACACTAATATTGATAATATAAATAGGTTTCAAAAAAAATTATTACATAGATTTTATATACTTTTATATACAAAACACAAAACAACATTTTTTTAAAATTTAAAACAAAAATGTGAACTTTTCTTGGCCAAAAACCAAACGATTGTTTTAAAAATCACATCTATCTAAAAAAAACTTAAAAATTGTCATAATTTATCAAAATCGGTTTCTCAGGTGTGTACACCTGTTTACATAGAAGACGTTAGAATTTCATTACGAAAACTATAGAATTTCACATGCAATGTTGTGCTTGCAAAATAAATAAAAAATAAAAAAAGGAATAAAAAAGAAATTTACGGTTTCAAAGTAAAATCGAAAACAAACAATAAAAATTTGGTTCTCGAAAGAATTTAAATTTTTTTCTTGTCTGCAGATTTCGAGTCATAAATGTGAAGGATTAACAGAAAGTGATGAGAAAATTTGAGTAAAATTTTCATTATTGTTGCGTAAAGAAGGAGCTTGACATTTTCAAAAATCCGTGGTTTCCGATGTTATAGCGTGCAATATGAAATTATTGCGGCAGACGACCCTGAGGCGGCCTTGGTTCCGGTTGTGATCACCGTTAATCTTGCATTTCCGGTTTACCAATTGTGGTAATTTGATCGGACAGCGGTCCACAGCACACCGTTAGGCTGTAGGCCACACACTAAGTTTACCGAGGGTTGTCCTCGATAATAATGTTAACAAGGGGATAACTCCATTTGCTACGATTGCGGCTGTAAATTTGGAATTCTATAGAACGTGAAACAACAAGCACTATATTCTATCTCTCTGTCTGTCTGTCTCTCTGTCTCTCTCTCTCTCTCTCTCTCTCTCTCTCTCTCTCTCTCTATATATATATATATATATATATATATATATATATATATATATATGTGTGTGTGTGTGTGTGTGTGTGTGTGTGTGTGTGATCGATTTGACTGAGGCACCGGTCAGTCTGCTGCGCCTCTGAACTGCGTGCCTCAAGGATTTTAGTTCGAGAAGCAGTTACTCCCGTTGATTACCCTTAAAATTAACACTAATCCCTTGTCCTCATTAGTCCAATTGGCATGTAGTATAGAAATTCAGACATTATGAATATATATATATATATATATATATATATATATATATATATATATATATATATATATATATGTGTGTGTATGTGTGTGTGTGTGTGTGTGTGTGTGGTGTGTGTGTGTGTGTGTGTGTGTGTGTGTGTGTGTGTGTGTGTGTGTGTGTGTGTGTGTGTGTGTGTGTGTGTGTGTGTGTGTGTGTGTGTGTGTGTGTGTGTGTGTGTGTGTGTGTGTGTGTGTGTGTGTGTGTGTGTGTGTGTGTGTGTGTGTGTGTGTGTGTGTGTGTGTGTGTGTGTGTGTGTGTGTGTGTGTGTGTGTGTGTGTGTGTGTGTGTGTGTGTGTGTGTGTGTGTGTGTGTGTGTGTGTGTGTGTGTGTGTGTGTGTGTGTGTGTGTGTGTGTGTGTGTGTGTGTGTGTGTGTGTGTGTGTGTGTGTGTGTGTGTGTGTGTGTGTGTGTGTGTGTGTGTGTGTGTGTGTGTGTGTGTGTGTGTGTGTGTGTGTGTGTGTGTGTGTGTGTGTGTGTGTGTGTGTGTGTGTGTGTGTGTGTGTGTGTGTGTGTGTGTGTGTGTGTGTGTGTGTGTGTGTGTGTGTGTGTGTGTGTGTGTGTGTGTGTGTGTGTATGTGTGTGTGTGTGTGTGTGTGTGTGTGTGTGTGTGTGTGTGTGTGTGTGTGTGTGTGTGTGTGTGTGTGTGTGTGTGTGTGTGTGTGTGTGTGTGTGTGTGTGTGTGTGTGTGTGTGTGTGTGTGTGTGTGTGTGTGTGTGTGTGTGTGTGTGTGTGTGTGTGTGTGTGTGTTGTGTGTGTGTGTGTGTGTGTGTGTGTGTGTGTGTGTGTGTGTGTGTGTGTGTGTGTAAACGTTCTTTCATGGATGGAAAAATGTGAAACACATTGAAAGCCGGTATAAATCTGTTCGACACAATTATTTCTAGAAGAAAAATTGCTCCAACGTTTGCCAAAAGCGTATCTGGCATTTTCGAGGTTATTCTCGCTCCAAGTCAAATAGAAGGAAACTTTGACCTGCCAGCTGCCTTATATATACATATATTTTTTTGTTATTTTAAGGCGAAAAGCACATTGAGGCTATTAACGCCTCCCTAAATGTAAGTGCGAGTGTAAAGTGTTAAAGTCGCAAGTGTAGTGTTTAAGTGTAAGTGTGTGTTACACTCGGGTACCGCGAGGGATGTCTAAATCCTCTCAATAGGTGCAGTTAGTCTGCACCCCTTATATATATATATAGTTCACACGCCTATATTCTACGCCAGTTAAACTAATTGGACGAGGGATCAGCGTCAACGGTCCCTGCCAGTCAACGGGAGTAACTGCGGATCGAAATAAGCACTTGATTTTAAGAAATATTTAAGAAAAAAATATTAATTTAAAAAATTTAATGTCCGCCATTTTTAAACTGTTAATCAAATTTTGTAGTTAACGAACGTGTCTCAGATTATTTATCAAAATCAGTTTTTGTGACAAACTTGAATAAAATCATATTAAAATTGTGCACGTGAGTGTTCTAACACAAGCATATGCACATACATTTTAGTCCAATTTTATTTAAAAAATGTCGGTAATAACTTTAGACATGTTCGTTAACCAGCAAAATGCGTTAACAGTTTCAAAATGGCGGTCATTTCACATCATATTTCTTTCGTCTTAAATATATGTGGAAATCAGATTTCACCGTAGTAATAAGCGTTAAGGACTGCGTAAATTAGCGTTTCAAATTTTCAATATCCGTTGAAGTTAAACATTTAATCTGACGGCGGCCAGGGTTCGTGTTCGTGTTCCCAAAGCAATTCGAACATTTAAGTCGCTAATACGTACAGTTTTAAAGTATGTTTACGATGTGAAACAGAGTTTCAAGAAGAGATAAAAAAATATTTTTGGGAATCCGCTCTTACCATCACGTCGGCGAGACAGTTGCGTGCCGCGGTTATTAATGTTCTGTAGTGTTGGCATGTGCTTGTGCGTGTTGAAGGAAGAAATTGAACGGTTAAAAAAATTCTTACACTTGGTCTACAGGCTACTTAGCTATTATTTAACACTACAGGCAGAGATGATCCTTGACATCCTTGACAATATTACAGCATTCCCCTCTGCGTGATGCTTTTATTCTCCAATGAGCCCGCGGGCGTCTCACCAACACCTGTATGAACTTGTCTTTCTGCGACAAACATTTCAATCAACAGAATACAGTATTTCTGAAAATCCTTTTTAGTTTTTAAAATTCATTTGAATTTAGGAAAGTGAGTCTAACGACGTTCAGTTCGTTTTCGTGCGTTCAATAGAAGGTACAAAATGCTAATTTACGTAGATTTTAACGCTGAAATTAAATTTCGAAAAAGTTGCGATTTAAATATTGTTACTTAAAAATTCGCATCCGTAACATGAGCAAGACAGCTTTGAACTGCAAATAATTTAAACCGAATCAGATAAGGGAATCGGAAAGAAATGTTTCATAAAACGAGATTCGAAGACAGTTACGGCCGCTCCAGTGGCTCTTTCTTCCGGTGGGAATCCGCTAATTAATCTTGTTTTTTCACACGTGAAAGCGATATATTACAATTTTATAGGAACACATACAGTGCCGGTCTTTGTGTGGGAGCGAAGCCGGGCGGCACCCGAAGGCGCTAGCTCATTTAGGGCGCCGTTGTCCAGGTTTTTAAAGTTATCAATAAAAATAAACTTTTCAAACAATCTTAAAATGAATTTTTTTTGGTTTTTAATTTTTGTTTCCGGCGAAAAACCGTTAAGGTTATCATCGCCGGTTTGGTTTTTAACGTCCGACTATTGTGCACACTTCGGCTAATATCTAGGAATGACACTCGATGCAAAGCTCCGATGGAAGGTGCATGTAAAAAAGAAAAAAGAGGAGCTACAGTTCAAATTCAATAAAATGTTTTGGCTTATTGCAAGAAATTCAGAACTTTCGATAGCCAACAAGATACTGCTATACAAGCAAGTTCTAAGACCAATATGGACCTATGGTGCACCACTCTGGGTATGTACAAGAAAAAGCAATAGTAAAATTATTCAAGTTTTTCAAAATAAAGTATTGAGAACGATTGTCAACGCCCCTTGGTATGTGAGAAATGAAAACATACATACGGACCTAGGTGTTGAATCTGTTCAGGAAGTCATTAAAAAGCTCTCGGTTAAGCATTATTGCAGGTTAGAACAGCATAATAATACAGAGATTGTCCAACTACTATGCCGCAGTGACAACATCACAAGAAGGCTGAAGAGGACCAAGCCAATTGACCTCTCCAGGCCGTAAACACATTGGGACTAGCCGTCGGACTGCACCCCAGCACACAGTGAACACAATGATAAAGAAAAATTACTAGATGGGGCACGCCTCAGTTGTAATTAATTATAAAAAAAAAAAAACTTCGGCTAATGCAGACGATGGGATGATTTATAGCGTATGCAAATGCCAAGCCCTGGCCGGGAATCGAACCCGGGTCCTCAGGGTGAAAGCCTAGTACGCTATCCACTAGGCCACCGAGGCGGCCCGATGATGGTGGACTTGTTAGGTGTATCCGTACCGTACTTTTCATACTGCCGCATTCAATTTGTGAATCGCATAATGGAACCCACTTATGCGGTTTTATCTTCCATAATAAAGTAATCTTGTTGTTTCCCCATAAGACTGTATCACTTTTTGAACACATTGTACAATGCCTTGACATTGTGAGATGCAGTAACAATTATAGATTATTAAAATCAAAAAAATATATCAGAATACAGGGTCATCAAAAAGGTTGTGCCAATGTAAAAATTCAGTAGTCAAAAAATTTTGACATTAAAAGAATTTTTAGTAGTTTTTGTATGTTTGTATTATTATTATTCTTTATTTGTTTCACCCAACTTTGGGGTACACCAAATCAATCACTTTTCAATGTTCTGTGCCTTCCTCGTAGCCCAGTATTGCTTCATACGTTGTGATCTTGCTTTTCTTTCTTCGTCAGAGATTTGGATTGTTCGCTTGGATCTGACTTTGCCTTGGAACCGTTGCTTCTTGTCCTTGGTTATTGTTTTGGCTGTTCTGTCCATGAGCATAGTGTCAGTGATCTGCAGTTCTGTTATATTATTATTATTTTTATTTTTTTTTTTTACGTCCGACTATTGTGCACACTTGGGCTAATGCAAACGATGGGGTGATTTATAGCTTATGAAAATGCCAAGCCCTGGCCGGGAATCGAA
>CM040190.1:5893048-5900548 GCA_022606455.1 Callitettix versicolor
ACCCGCGCCTACGTTACCCTCGCCCGCCTTTTCGCTCGTTTAACTACTTTTGACACATCTCTTTCAATTTCCAAAAAGTAAGGATCAGTCACTATTGTAATACTTTTTGGTGTTTAACGTCCGACTATTGTGCACACTTGGGCTAATGCAGACGATGGGATGATTTATAGCGTATGAAAATGCCAAGCCCTCGCCGGGAATCGAACCCGGGTCCTCGGGGTGAAAGCCCAGTACGCTATCCACTAGGCCACCGAGGCGGCTCTATTGTGATACCTACGTATAAAGTGAACGTTTACAGTTTTTACTCTCCATTATAAGAAATATTTTTACAAAGTATTCTAGATATGCGATTATCCGTATCGCGTTCATCCGAACTTACGGTTTTGCAGAAAACAATTTTTTTAAATAAATGTAAGAAAAAAAATTATTGCAATTTTCATGATGACAAAAGTTGGCTTATTGAACATAATTTATTGCTTTTTATAATGTAAGAATATTTCGGAATAGTAAAGAAATAATTTTTAACAAGCATCGTTGACTTATACCGATAATACAGTCAAGTCCCGATTATCCGTGGCTTTAAAAATTGAAAAAAAAGTAGGCTATAGTTTTTCTTTAAAAATACAATTTTTTAATATAATTTTTATTATGCAATGGTACAACAAGAAAAGTTGGAATTAACAAATAAAATCTATTTAGTGTCCGAATAAGACAATTTGAAGTAAAATTTCGATAAACAATTTTTTTTTTGTTGAGGTGTTTTAACGTCCGACTATTGTGCACACTTGGGCTAATGCAGACGATGGAATAATTTATAGCTTATGAAAATGCCAAGCCCTGGCCGGAAATCGAACCCGGGTCCTCTGGGAGAAAGCCCAGTACGCTATCAACTAGGCCACCGAGGCGTTTACGATAAACAATAAACAATGATACATTTATACAGTGATTCTGTACACCTTAACATATCATAGTGTACAGTAATAAGTCGACTGTACAAGGTAAATAATTAGCATTCATTGTCAGATACGGTTCACGTATTTGGTGTGAAATAATATGTTTTTACTGTTTGTAAAAATGTATTTCCTATAAGTGGCAATAAAACCATCCAATGCCGCAGGTAACCGGGAATTGACTAATATCGGTTCAACCAATCACATGTCTCAACAATGTATCGTACGTCAGGACAAATCAGCTGTGAGTGACACTTTTTTTAATGATAAGTAAATGAGTTGCTTTGCGACCTTGGCCGGGCACCAGTGTAGTTCGTGTGTTTATATCATTAGACAGTAAAAAGCAGCACTTTTTATTTTAAGACGTATCTTGTTTTAGACCTTATTGTGATGCGAGTACACAAATTTATATTAATATAAGTCACGTATTAAATTAATTGTAATTAAAATTTGCTGTGTTTCCGCTCGGGATCGGTTTTTTTTTTTTGGTGTTTAACGTCCGACTATTGTGCACACTTGGGCTAATGCAGACGATGGGATGATTTATAGCGTATGAAAATGCCAAGCCCTGGCTGGGAATCGAACCCGGGTCCTCGGGGTGAAAGCCCAGTACGCCTTATCCGAAATTTCTTTAATCCGAAAGGGCCTTCGTCTTATCGAGTTCAAATAATCGAATGCCTAGATACGTAGATTGCGAGAAATATCGATTTTGATATTGATTTGGGACCAAATCAATACGTGGTCTGGTTGACGGTAGGTTTTTGACCAGGAATTACAGCAATAATTAAACGTTGAGACACTTTGTGTAACGTTTTTGCACCGATTTTGCTGTTTTGCAGAACAGATTAGTTGGTCTCTATTTTAGGTTATCTACGTCACCAGACGACGAGAGAGGAAGTTACAGAAGCTTGGCACATCGTGTCGTGATAAGGAACTGTTATCAGCCGGCGCGCGGGTGTTTTGTTCTCTCTAATTCCGCCAAACTTTACGTCACTCTCACCTTAGCCAAGTACAAATTACCGGTTCATTAACCTCAAGTGGCTGGTTCAACTTGCAAATAAACTTGCGTACACTTATGACGTAATAAAACACATTAAATAAATCGTACTGACATTCAGACAAAAGGATTCAGAAACGGAAGCCGTTGGGATATAAAGGGTGCCAAATAATTGTTCTGGAATGAATACCCGAACCACTAAACATTCCGTTTCGAGAGATAGCAGCAAAAAGCAAACACATAGACGGATAACATGGGTTAGTATTCTTTAACGAATTTAATTTGAAAAATGAACTATTAGGACTGCCATAATAGTAAAACCCAGACCCGGGACCTTAAAATGAGCAACGTCCCTGACCTCTACGTCACTTTTTAGGTGTAGTTAAAATTTACATATGTGTGTGTGTGTGTGTGTGTGTGTGTGTGTGTGTGTGTGTGTGTGTGTGTGTGTGTGTGTGTGTGTGCGTGCGTGTGCGTGCGTGAGCGTGTGTATATGTGCGTGCGTGCGTATATGTGGTGTGTGTACATGTCTGTGTGTAGGTGTGTGCGCGCGCGCGTGTGTCTGTGTGTAGGTGCGCGCGTGCGTGCGTGCGCGTATGTGTGCGTATGCGTGCGCGCGCGTGTGTGTTTGTGTGTGTGTGTGTGTGTGTGTAGGTGCGTGTGTGCGCGTGCATGCGTACGCGCGTGTGTATATGTACGTGCGTGTGTGTGCGTGTGTCGCTGTGTGTAGGTGCGCGCGTGTGTGTGTGTGTGTGTGTGTGAGGTGCGTGCGAGCGCGTGCGTGTGTGTTCACACGTTCATATAGTTTACGGAGGGCTCGGTGGTTGAGGTGGTCATTCTGATGCGTCTCTGAAAACCTCGCCTCAAGGTCGTAAGTTCGAGACTGCAGTTACTCCCGTTAACGCCGATACCTCGGTCTCATTAGTCTAACACAAAGAAAGGTAGTTAAGAAAAATGGATATTTAGGAAAGATATAAATTTCTAAGTTTTGGTTGGTTGCAAGAACTCTCAGTTAAATTATATTCCATTAATTAATTGGACAAGATTAACGCAATTTGCAATTCTACAATTTAAAATAAATAACGAACAAAAACATTACTCAAATTTTCTCAACATCCCCAATTTTCACACAGATTTTATTCCAAACCGGGAACATAAATAGCAATTTATCCCTTAGTACAAATACTTAAAACAGATTTTATTTTATTCTGATTAATTAAAATTCTAAATTTATTTATTAGCTTTATAAATTCTGACCATATAAGGAGATTTACAACATAAGTCTGCGTTTCAAATTTGACGTAGATAAAATTTCCGGGTAAAAATAGTGTACAAAATCGACTTTTATCAGAGTTTTTTCTCAGTTATAAGTTTCGAAATTTTCAAACTTATAAATTTCGACTTACCCTGATTTACATTATGGTTCTTTATATGAGATAAAATGTAACCGATTTCGAAGATATTTTGGTTTCTAGACACCTCCCAAACCGAATATCTTGAGACACTCACGGACTATATTTTAGCAAAATTTGTTCAACATCTTTCGCTCCTTAATAGAGAAAATACGATATTTAAATGTTTTTTTAAGAAAAGATCTTGAATGAAAATAACCCCGCAGGGGGCGTGCAGACAAGCTGCACCTATTGAGAGGATTTAGATGTCCCTCGCGGTACCCGAGTCTAACACACACATACACTTACAAACTATACTTACGACTTTAACACTTTACACTCAAGCTTACATTTAAGGAGGCGATAATAGCCTCAATGTGTTTTTCGCCTTAAAAAAAAATTGAATGAAAATAATGTTTTTGAGAATTTAAAATGTGTGTTCGAACCAGACGTATATACGCCCAATTTCATCGAAATTAGTTCAGACTAGGAAAAACAACTTTTGAACTTATGGGACCTGAAAAGGGATGCCTGAAATAAGTGCACAAAGTAAATGGTCCAAACTGTAGACGCTTGAAAATAATCTACAGCAAATAGTACAATTGAATATTCATCAACGTAGATTTTTTGCAACGAAACTTCTACTATTCGCATAAAAAAAACTTTTGCAAACGAGGTCCCAAACACAAATTATAGTGTGACTGAATATGAAGAGTGCTTTCTAGTGGCCAAAAAATGAATGAAAAATATAGTTATTTCCATAAGTAGGTTTAAAATTTAGAAGAAAGTACAATAACACATTTTATAATGTAAAAACCTATTCATACTTATTTTTAATAAGTCCTCTAGTGGGAATATTTCTCCTATTATGTACAATATTAGATAATTATCTAATGGTCATTATAATGGTCATAGATTAATAATTTCCTAATAAAAAAATAATAATTTTTTTTAGCCCTCAATGGAGCACATTTAGTTAATTTTGGTTCTCTTGAGCTTTCAACCTTGGTTCTTTTAGGTTTTTGAGATTATCCCAATACTTTTTCAGTCTTACAGATCTCTCTAGCCTAACTTCCTCCGAAAAGGCAACTCTTTTTGTTCCTTCTTTAAATTTTAATCTACTGTTTTTATTCCTAAGAATTGGTTTTTCCCTTCCTTCTTTCAGACGTTCCTCCGTTATCCCTAATTCTTTTAAATCCTGTTCCACTTCCTTAAGCCACTCATTCTTTACTTTCATCTTGAGTTGGTAATTTAGGAGTTTCTTCGTCAGTCTTTCTTCTGGTTGCCTTATTAGGTGTCCATAAAAAGCCAGTCTCCTCTTTCTAATATTATCTAACAGATGTTCATTATCCTGATAGATGGCTGAACTTGGCAGCAGTCTGTATGTTCCTTCTACCGTGTGTTTTTTGTTGATAATGGTTCTCAATATTTTCCTTTCCACTTTTTGAAGCTCCTCTGTTCTGTTTCGGCTTCCTAGATTAAATAAAGTTTCCGCGGCATAAGTCACTTCCGGTCTTGTGACCGTATTATAATGTCTGATTTTCGACTTTATGGAAAGCGACTTTTTCTTATACGTTCCCCAAGTTAACTTTAGGGCCTTCTTTAATTTGTTCGTTCTATTTTTTATTGCCAGTTTTTCGGCTATGTTTCTAGTGATATTTTCCCCCAAATACTTAAAATTATCCACTATCTTTATTCGTTCGCCTTCTATTTTTATAGACTTTTGTTCCGACTTTTTAGTCGGCATTATTCCGTCTTTTCGAAGGATATCTGTAGGCCGACCTTTCCTGCTATGTTTTTCAGCGATTTGATTTGCTGTTCCGTTTCTTCCCAACTATTTGAGAGGAGTGTTAGAAAATTATATTATAATTTTCTTTATATATAATTTATATATAATTACAATAATTTTATAATATAATTATTTCTTCTTCTTCTTTTCGTTTCACCCTCTTTGAGGTACGCTGAATTAATCATTTCTTGCGCGCTGTACTTTTCTTTGTTCCCAGTAGCTCTTCATTCTTTCTGATCTTCTTTTCCTCTCCTCTTCTGAAATGATAGCTTTAGGTTTTATTTTGGTTTTATCTTGGAATCTTATTCTTTCGTCTTTGGGAGAATATTAAATATTAAATATATTTATTTAATTTAAATATATTTAAATAATTAAATATTAAATATAATTATTTATAATATAATCTATATATATAAAATATATTTCTGATATTTCCATCAAAATTTCAAGATTGATTCTTAATGTTGTAACATACGAACCTTTAAATATTAAGATTTACCTGATAAATATTTAAATATAAAATAGTTTGTAGGTTGTTTTCAGGAACAAGGGACATTGTCACTAACGTTTGCAATCTAGTAGGCAGAGTTCTGTTGGGCAATTTCCGTGACAGGTTAGGTTAGGTTAGGCAATGTTCATTGCTGTACATTCTTTAGCCTTGAGAGTGCAATCATTCGCTACCGTAACTGAACCAGCTTTTCTTCTCAGAATGGCATGCCATTTAAATAATGGATCACTTAAATGGTGCTTGGAATCTCTGTCTTCCTTAGTATTCCTCATTCTAAAGAATATCTATTAAAAATCTTTATTCGTAGGCGCCATGTTGGAAAGGCTAAGAACCAATGATTGAAATTAGACTATCCTGGACATGTTTTAAAAGGTCGTTACAGGGTATATACAGAGTTGTTCAAAACTCGCCTAGGTGGCCCGGGTTCGATTCCCGGCCAGGGCTTGGCATTTTCATACGCTATAAATCATCCCTATCGTCTGCATTAGCCCACGTCTGCACAATAGTCGGACGTTAAACACAAAAAAAAGGTGTACAGAATCACTATATAAATGTACCAGTATTTATTATTTATTGTAACCGGCACGGTGGCCTAGTTGATAGCGTACTGGGCTTTCACCCTGAGGACCCGGGTTCGATTCCCGGCCAGGGCTTGGCATTTTCATACGCTATAAATCATCCCCATCGTCTGCATTAGCTAAAGTGTGCACAATATTCGGACGTTAAAAAAAAAAAAAAAAAAAAAAATCAAAACTACGGCAATATCACGATATGAAAAAAAAAGTTCATATACACATATCCGAAAACGCATCGTTTCACACTAGACGCCATTTTGTTTTTTAACAAAACATTTTGTATCTCAAAAGCGGTTCGATTAATAAAATTCAAACTTCTTTACCTGATAGAAGCCTAATTTGGAAAAAATAATCAACTTCATGCATTGACCCGTTTTAAATAGCGGACATTTAAAAATTTTGAATCAAAAAATCAAAAAAAGGTAAAATTTAACGACTGCCTTACTAGAAAATAATAGCGTTTTCAATTTTTTTTATTACATACAATTACAACTGGTCTAAGACTATCTAGCAATATTTTTCTGTCTACTGTCTGTGTGGTGAAAGAACGTCCAGAGTCGCCCTTCACAATGCATTTACACTTAAATCATGTGTATAAATCCTGGACCAAGTCAACATTCTTTCTCTTTGGTCTCCTCACTTGTGGTACGTTGCCCAAATGTACCACCTCTACATTTTGATGTTCACAGAGCCTTGCTGCACGTTCTCTAGCATGCCTTTTTTACCTCTTCGGCCACTAAAGGCACAATTCTGCAACAAGTCAACAGGTTTCTTTCTCTTCAGTCTCCTCACTTGTGGTACGTTGACCAAATGTACCACCTCTACATTTTGATGTTCACATGCTGCACGTTCTCTAGCATGCCTTTTTACCTCTTCGGCCACTAAAGGCACAATTCTGCAACAAGTCAACAGGTTTCTTTCTCTTCAGTCTCCTCACTTGTGGTACGTTGACCAAATGTACCACCTCTACATTTTGATGTTCACAGAGCCTTGCTGCACGTTCTCTAGCATGCCTTTTTTACCTCTTCGGCCACTAAAGGCACAATTCTGCAACAAGTCAACAGGTTTCTTTCTCTTTGGTCTCCTCACTTGTGGTACGTTGCCCAAATGTACCACCTCTACATTTTGATGTTCACAGAGCCTTGCTGCACGTTCTCTAGCATGCCTTTTTTACCTCTTCGGCCACTAAAGGCACAATTCTGCAACAAGTCAACATTCTTTCTCTTCAGTCTCCTCACTTGTGGTACGTTGCCCAAATGTACCACCTCTACATTTTGATGTTCACAGAGC
>CM040190.1:5905548-5908048 GCA_022606455.1 Callitettix versicolor
GAAAAGCTGCAGGTTAAAATTGAAATTTAATTTTTTTATACGTTTGCAATACTCTCTCTAAACAAAATAAAACAAAACACTGCGATATCACAAGAACTGCGTACATCCGGTACATCGTGATCCCGGCATTACGTAAACGGACGTACACCTGATGCAAAGGTTACCTAGATGATATCACGCAAGCTATTACAGGCCGAACAATCATAAAATAATGATAACAATTATCTATTCACATCGAAATGAAATTACACAAATTATTTCTTGG
Source organism: Callitettix versicolor (assembly GCA_022606455.1). NCBI lineage: Eukaryota > Metazoa > Arthropoda > Insecta > Hemiptera > Cercopidae > Callitettix > Callitettix versicolor. The sequence continues at coordinate 5,905,814 of CM040190.1, forward strand.
AATCTTCTAAACTAGTTTTACAGATAAGCGATCATGTGCTACACACTTTACATGTATAATTGCGTAATATACAGATGGCATTGGGAGGGTAATGGCTGTGAACCTATCACAGCTCGGACAGTATCAGGAGTGAACACGTGGGACATCCACGTGTGCGACCAATGAAGTCACCCAGTATTCAAGGACCATTAGGTGAGTATAACCGCGTACGCAGTTGTCCCGCTGAAGTGACTGAATTACCCAAAACTAACGTTAAATAACAATACGTCATTTTCATAAACCAACGTATTAGCCCAAGTGTGCACAATAGTCGGACGTTAAACACAAAAAAAAAAAAATGTTACATCTTAATATATAAAAGAAGAAGTCCTGACTGACTGACTGACTGATTCATAATCAATGCAGGGCCAAAGCTATTTTACCTAACGACTTGAAATTTTGAGTCGTTAAAAAGTGGTTTGTTTCAAACAGAATACTACTCGTATTTTAAACTGAGTTCTTGAGAATGTCTATAAAAGACAAACACACAGTCCTTAAGATTGTCTGAAAAAGATCAATAAACAGCTCTTAAAATTTTCAAGACAAGAAATAAACAGTCAAGACAAGAAATGCCAAGAAAAATGTTCAGAAATGATCGAGAAACCGTCATTGAGGCTGTATTAAAAAGACCCAATAAATGCACAACATTACCCGGAAAAAAATAATGGAAAGTCCTTAAACTTTACCGGAAAATACTAACGAACAATCCTTATAATTGTCTGAAAAAGGCAATAAAGAATCACCCTAATAAGATTGCCCGGGAATGACCGATAGACAATCTTTATAGTAGGCTGAAAAAGACTAATAAATAGTCCTTGAGGTTGTTCGAAAAAGCTAATAAACAATCCTCATAACTGTGTGGGAAAACAATAAATTTTCCTTAAGATTTTCCAAAAAAAGACCAATAAACAGTTTCTGAAATTTTTCGGAAAACTGTAATAAAAAGTCCTTGTGATTGTTCAAAAAATTGGTAAATAGTCCTTCAGATTGTCCGGGAATAATCAACAAACAGTCCTGGAAATTTTCCGAGAAATTTTAATAAACAGTGATTGTCCGAAAAACTACTAAATAGTTGAAATTCTTTTTATATTCTCCTTCTTTTCTGCTAGGATTATTGTCACTATTTTGAGTATAATGATCTGCCTTCCCTAGCTTCGTCAATTCTACTTTTGTTGACGCGTTTCGGAGAACCACCTTCTTTAAAAACTATATCTATACTCACTATATCTATTGAGTATATCTATTGAGTATACTCACTATATCTATTGAGTATAGATATTGTATCTATATTGAGTATAGATATAGTTTTTGAAGATGGAGGTTCTCCGAAACGCGTCAACAAAAGTAGAATTGACGAAGCTAGGGTAGGCAGATAATTATACTCAACGTAATAGTAAATAGTTCTTAAGAATGTCCAGGAATAACCACCAAACAGTCCTTGAAATTGTCCGAGAAATTTTAATAAACAGTCCTTGTGATTGTCCGAAAACTAGTAAACAGTTCTTAAGATTGTCCGGGAATAATGAACAAACAGTCCTGGAAAATGTCCGAGAAATTTTAATAAACAGTCCTTGTGATTGTCCGAAAACTAGTAAACAGTTCTTAAGATTGTCCGGGGATAATTAAGAAACAGTTCTGAAAAATGTCCGAGAAATTTTAATAAACAGTCCTTGTGATTGTCCGAAAACTAGTAAACATTTCTTAAGATTGTCCGGGAATAATGAACAAACAGTCCTGGAAAATGTCCGAGAAATTTTAATGAATAGTCTTTGTGATTGTCCGAAAACTAGTAAACATTTCTTAAGATTGTCCGGGAATAATGAACAAACAGTCCTGGAAAATGTCCGAGAAATTTTAATGAATAGTCTTTGTGATTGTCCGAAAACTAGTAAACAGTCTTAAGATTGTCCGGGGATAATTAAGAAACAGTTCTGAAAAATGTCCGAGAAATTTTAATAAACAGTCCTTGTGATTGTCCGAAAACTAGTAAACAGTCTTAAGATTGTCCGGGAATAACCACCAAATAGTCCTGGAAATTGTCCGAGAAATTTTAATAAACAGTCCTTGTGAATGTCCGAAAACTAGTAAACATTTCTTAAGATTGTCCGAGAATAATGAACAAACAGTCCTGGAAAATGTCCGAGAAATTTTAATGAATAGTCTTTGTGATTGTCCGAAATAGTAAACAGTTCTTAA
>CM040190.1:5913048-5915548 GCA_022606455.1 Callitettix versicolor
AGCTAAGTCAAAAAATTCCAATATTGAATTTTTTAGGATTAGCATACTTTCTTTTTTTCCTTAAAGGGAGGGGAAAATTCACGAAAAAAAGAATACATTTTTACATACGAGGCATGTTCAGAAAGTAACGAGAATTTTAATTTTTTGAACAAAATATTTATTTATTCTTCTATATTAATGTTGTCGCCTTCCAAATAGTCCCCATTGGAGATTATGCACTTGTGCCAGCGCTTCTTCCAATCCTCTAAACACTTACCAAACTCAATGTTTGAGATAGCCTTTAATTCTTTCAGCGATGCTCTTTTAATGTCATCTACAGCTGTAAAACGACGGCCCTTTAAGTTTCTCTTTATTTTTGGAAATAGGAAAAAGTCACACGGAGCCATGTCTGGCGAATATGGAGGCAAACATTCACGAACAAACAATGAAGTGTGAGCTGGTGTATTATCGTGGTGCAAAAGCCATGAATTGTTTTTCCACAGATCCGGGAGTTTTTTCTGATTGCTTCACGCAAACGGCGTTGAACTTGTAGGTAGTACTCCTTATTGACCGTTTCACCTGGTGGCAGGAATTCATGATGCACTATGCCATTAATATCGAAGAACACAGTGAGCATAACCTTCACGTTCGACTGTACTTGTCGAGCCTTTTTCAGTCTTGGCGAGCCAGAATGCCTCCACTGGGATGATTGAGCCTTAGTTTCGACCTATCTTAGTTTGAGTCATATCTGTAAACCTATTTTTCTCACCTGTTATAATACGTTTCAGTAATTCTGCATCGTCGTCGACTTCATTTATTGACTCCTGAGCAACTTCCATTCGCCGCTGTTTTTGTTCAAAATTTATCAATTCTGGAACGAATTTTTCTGCCACGCGTTTCATACACAAAACATTGTAAACAATGTCATGACATGATCAAATATGCCAACATCATCAGCGACCTCTCTAATTGTGATTTGGCGATTGTTCATAACCATTTCTTTCACTTTTTCCACGATTTCATCGGTTGTTGATGTGCTGGGGCGTCCAGGGCGTTCGTCATCTTCAACGTCTTCACGGCCTTCTTGGAAACGCTTATACCACTCGAAAACTCTTGCTTTACTCATAGCAGACTCACCATAGGCCTTTGTTAACATTTCACACACTTTATTACACTTTATTCCATGTTTTACGCAAAATTTTAAAGAAATTCTTTGATCCATTTCTTTTAAAAAACGAAAATCGCCGAGCTCATAAAAAAACGTATTAGTGACTGCCACAGACGAAGTCAACAATGAAAACAGCTGAAAGTTTTATCATACTTCAAGGGCATGTATACCAACATAATAAAAAAAATGTTTGACAATCGGACCCTCCAAACCCGCGAAATGTAAAAATTCTCGTTACTTTCTGAACACACCTCGTACATTATTTATGTTATTATTTTAAGGCGAAAAGCACATTGAGGCTATTATAGCCTCCCTAAATGTAAGCGTGAGTGTAAAGTGTTAAAGTCGTAAGTGTAGTGTTGTAAGTGTAAGTGTTTGTTAGACACGGGTACCGCGAGGGACGCCTAAATCCTCTCAATAGGTGCAGCTATTCTGCACCAGCCTGCACGTATTGCATTCACTTAGCCTACAATTTGTTTTCACCCCTCAGGATCGGATACTGGGTTTATGCCGTTACAGCTGCTTAAATAACTCTTTCCCAAGTGGAAATTCTCTAACAAATATATATTTGAAAGTAAAAAGATTTGTTTAACTTGCCTTCTGTTTGGGCGCCAACAGATGCGTTACCGCAATAAATATGTGGGTCACGTGGTCTGTACGTGAATCCAAATAAAACAAATTAAAATTTCTCAAATTGTATATTTGGTTCCTGACTTCCTGCCACAGACCACAGTGTACCGAGACGTAGCAGAACACCGCAGATAAGAGATTGTGACCTATTTGTTCAGGGTCTACACCGGCCTTACCTTCGTTATCACAAGTTATTCATAAGCGTTATATTTTTTGAAAATGCGCAAAACATTTTCACAAAACTTTTGACATTACTATTTTACTGTTACAAAAAGGTGAAAGTATTCGATTATTTTTAAGGAAAAAAGCACATTTGACTATTATCGCCTCCCTAAATGTAGTGTAAAAGTCGTAAGTGTAGTGTTGCAATTGTAAGTGTGTGTTAGACTCGGGTACCGCGAGAGACGTCTAAATCCTCTCAGGTGCAGCTAGCCTGCACCCTCTGCCGGTTATATTTGTTTCGACTGTTTGTAACGTGTAACGTCACACACTTTGTGTAAGATGAGAACACACTTTGTATGTAAGTGTGCTTGATTTTATGTTTTTATATTTTATTCGACTATTTGCATACTATTACGTTTCATTCAAAGTTTAGAACTGGATTTTCCCGCCTTTTTTATACGTTTTTGTTAAAAGTAAATTACAATCGCCGCACGCAGCTGTTTCGCTGACGTGGTTTTCTTAATTTCCGCTTCGGTGGCCTAGTTGACATCGTACTGGGCT